>CM052156.1:7505649-7519386 GCA_028455555.1 Augochlorella aurata | reverse complement strand
AATTTCGCGGAATTGCAGTTAACGGGACAGCTCGGGTCGCTTCGCAGTGGCGAACGTCGTTGCAGCGGTTCGCAGGAGGCTGCACCTCTCTTTCTCTCTCTCTCTCTCTCTCTCTCTCTCTCTCTCTCTCGAACCCTTGCAATTCCCCGTTACGACGATGCAGTGCTTAACGGTTATGAAGCCGTGCGTTACGGGAATTCCGAAATTTTTCACCGGGAAACGCCGGCGAATTTAGAAACCGGACGGTGCGCACCTGTGTGCATGCATGCATGCATGCGCCCTGTGCTGTGCTGTGCTATGCTGTGCTCTGCTGTGCTGTGTACACGCGATAAAACAGTACGCCCGGAGAGGATAATGTAACGCGGCCCCGAGAATAATAAACTGGTCGGGCAAAAATGGTTCGCCGAGTCGAATAAATACGAGAGCGAGCCCCGGATACGTTCCGAAAATTCTGGGTTACGCGAATCCCGGTGAAAAGTGTTGAACGAGACTCGCGTTATATCGATTCGCGATATTATCGCCGATTAGCGGAAATTGCGCCGTATTCGGCGCATGGAAAATACCTGCGAGGCTCCTTCCCGCCTTCTCGATCAGCGGACCCTTTTTTTTGTCTCCGGAATTTATGGCCGTCGACGTAATCGCGAGCCGACAAGTCGAAGAAAAAAAGAGCTCGGTCACGCGGTTGAGGCAACGGTCGTGGGTCTGTTTACCTGGGTTTGAGAAGGTGGGAGTGGAAAGGAGGGCAGAGAGGTGGTGTATCGGAATACAGTGCAGGCTGGAACGGCTTCGTGTAACGACGCGTGTCTTCCCTTTTGTTCCAGATGTCAAGAATGTCCTGTGGTGAAGCCGACGTTCCTATGCGGAAGCGATAATCGCACGTATAGCTCGCCGTGCCGGCTCGACTACCACAATTGCATCCACCACACGTTGGTTCGCATCGCCTGCAAGGGATTCTGCCCCTGCAAAGGTAACCATCATCGAGTTTCTTCGTTTCAAAACAGTTTCATCGAGTTTCTCGATTCCTCCCTGTTACCCTTCCACCCTTATCAACCCCTGAACTCGATACGTTTCCCGACATTGGATCTTCCTGTTACAATTTAAAAGATCTCCCTCGATCGTGTTGCCCCTCTACGAGCTTCCTCCTCGCTTAACGTGTAGAAAAACTCTGCACAAAGTCCATTGTTTTCTCTCTCAGAATATCGCATTCTCTGCTGAAGTATTTTTAACACGGTCAGATTTCGTTCTTCTCGCGATTGATTTTAATTCGCTGCTGCAGCTACCCCGCGTCCGATCAATTACTCGGCTCTACTACTCGCTCCTTAACGTCGCGCGCTCAATGCGATTTATCTCGATCTCGTTCGATAATACTAGCTTCCACTTAACTGCTCAACACTTGGACGACTGCTCTAAAAAGAGGCTGAAAAATTTCATAAATTTGCATTATTTTGTAGAATTATTGGATGAACATTTCACCGTGGAAAAGACGATGATCTTCCCCGATGCTTCGATCAATCTTCGACGAAATCGATGTTAATTCGAACGATCGGCGATCTCCCGCGAAAAGATCTAGAGAGTCGACGAATCGTTTCGCGAAACAATTTTTCATCCTACCCCGAGGCTTTCTCCTCGTTTGATCGAACGACATGTCCCGCTACTTAACGGCGAGCGCCGGGTGAAAAATGGCGGAGGAGGTCGGCCATTGATCGAAATCGAAGATTCGTCGGAGTAATTAACGGTCGACATTGGAGATATATACATATATAGAGAGAGAGAGTAGATCGGTGTCCGACGAAAGCATAGGAGAAAAAGTCTCGGACAAACGACGGACGGAGGATCCCGGGCGAACGTTTGTTTCGGTGTCGATGGTTTTCACGTGAATCGGGATACGAAGGAGACTAGCCCGGCCGGGAGCCATTAATTCGGGTCTCAAAAGCTGTCGGTGATAAATCAAACCGGCTTCCCGGATAATAAATCAAGTTTGCCTGGCCTACATCCATGTTCTTCGCTGGCGCCCCCCGAAGAAATGGCTCGAGCGAAAGCTTATCAATATGTTTCTTTCGCCGCTGAAACGTATCGCGGTACGGCTGTCGATAATTTATCGGCTCCATCGGGGGCCGGCCTTTCTTACTAATAGATCGGCTGTTTCACGCTTCCGCGAGAGAAATTAATCCCATAATATCGCCGGGACATTAATCAAACTAAACGCGTCTGCGATTCAATGCATGGAGTTCCTGCGACTGCTGGAACAAAGCGCGTTCGATCGGTCGAGAGAACGGACTCTGTGGATCTTTCCGCATCCGTGCCGTCTCCGAGGATTCACGAGGATCTCCGTGGTCGATATTTCGCGATCGCAATTACCGAGCAATAAATATTGATTTCGCGGGGAACTTCTTAACGACGGAGGAGCGCTAATCAACGTAGCCGCGCGAAAGTGCAAGTTTCTCGCGTAAGAAAGTTGAGCGGAAGAAGCTTGCGTTAATAGGACGACCGCGTCGAAAGACCGTTCGTTCAGAATTTCGAATGAACGGTTCCTTGGAAGCGGAAACGAAGCCGGCTAATTTTTCTGGATGCGAGACGCGTCTTCCATTAATTCTGGAGCGCGTTCTCCGATTTGCCGCGCGAAATTCATTAGTTAGTTTATTCATACGCGGCCACGTGTAGTCTGTTTAACAATGGAGTCCTGTTTGCGCCAGCCCGAGCCAGGCCGAGCCAGCCGGGCCACGGGACAGAGAGGCGCGCCCCATGAATATTCATAATTGCCTGTTGGAACAATAATGCCGGTGTTCGGGCGCGCGGAGTTCCGCGATCTCCTGCCGTAGCGCGCGTTTCGGCTCGGATAAAACGATATCGAAGCTCTCTTGCCGATCGTTAATCCTTGAAGCGGCTCCGCGCGGCAGCTCGCGAAAAATACCCGGACGAATTTCGCGCTAATAACCGCCTCGAATTATCGGGAGCCGGTGGTGGTCCTTGCGAGATCCCGTTTGCACAGCGAATTCACCGTTCCGATTCTATTTCTCCCCGTTCCGATCGCCGGCGAACGAGGCGGAAGCAAACCGAACAACAGGACGATTATCGAAAGGGGCAACTCAAACACCGGAATCGGCCGTTGATTTTTCACCTGGCCGGTCGAAACTCGGGCTCGTTAACCGGTTGATAAACACTCGAAGGATTCCATCGCGTCGACTCGAAGAATCAGCAAATATTAATCCGCGGACGGTTCGTTTGCTCGATTCGCGGTTAACGAGCTGTCCTCGCTTGCTCCTTCGAATTCCACCTGTCTTGCTTCTCTTAACGCGGGGTAGCTCGGCTTCGAAAATAATAGCAAACTATTTCGGAAAACCAAAAATACCCCCGACCCTTGACACGAGCTGACGAGGGTGCCTCTATTTCAAAGGGAAATTTTTGTCTGATTTTACGTTGCATTCCCGTGGGACTTTTTTAACGAAACATAGCTCAAATTCAAGGTTCGAGTGTCTGTTTTTAACATAGGGTATATAAATAAGTAGTTCGTATTTTATTGAGACACCCCAAGCTGGTTTAACCAACACATTCGCCTAATATGAATCGCTTCGTGCTCTGGATTGTTTCAGGAGCGGATCTGAGAGCGCACAGCAAGAAGATGCAGATGCAGCGGCAGAAATCGCTGGGCAAGTTGACGCGGAACCGCGACATCACGCTGACGCCTCGAGACTTCAACTACGACAATCATCATTACCAGTACCTGAAGTACACTAAGCGCGCCAAGGTGAGCCTCGTCGACGTCGTCTAATTTCGCCTACAGAAGCCGAAAATATTGCGAGAGAGAGAGAGAGAGAGAGAGAGAGAGGGGGGGGGGAATCTCGCTGCGACGTTAACGGCCGACGGCGAACTTTAATCAATTTTTGGCCGTTCGCAGTCTAATAATCCGCGTCAGAAGTTTAATTAAAACAATGCCGGTGCGGCAGGGGCGGCGACCGATGAAAAGTGGCCGCGGTTATAACGGGCCCGGGGATCAAGTATCTCGTTCGAGAGGACCCGCAATAACGCGATAATGCAAATAAACAGCCATAGTAATGATCGTTTCGGGATCGTTATCGCCGGGATACTCTGCGGCCGGGAATATTAGTCAATTAGCCCGGCGAATTATGATCTATAATCGTCTCGGAGGGCGAGAACCTAGCCGGCCCTCGAAGGAGGGTACGCCGGGGTCGGTGAGCCTGCGAACTGGATCCCCGTGCCGGATAAAACCGCGATAGACCGCAGAGAAACAGGATACAGGCTCGCCCCTCGCCACCCCTCGTCACCCCCGAACCACCACCGAACCACCCTCGAACCATCCCACCCCGCCGCGCCGGTCAGCAGTTCGCGAATTCTGCTGAATCTCGTCCCTGGGAAACGGGGCTTTCGCACGCCTCGGAACCCCTCCGCCACCGCCGCCGCCACCCCCAACCCCCCAGCAGTATTTTCAGGATCGTTTCGATCAGGCTGCAAACTTTGCGCCGAATATAAATTTACGCGTTTGCGGCTGGCTCCTCTGCAGCGTCGATTTACAAGTGGTATGGGTTGCCGATGATCAGACGCGCCGCGTTCTGCTCCTCCGATTCATTGATTTGTTTTCGTTAACCGTTTAAACGAGGATAGGCTGTGAAACGAATACCCGATCATCGAAATTACGAACTTTGTATTCCCGATGTTAATCGTCTAAATTGCGTACCAATTTAGTTAGTGAAAAAATTTTAAGCTCAAAAATATTAGAGCTGGGCACTTACAAGCATAGTGGAAACACCGACGCTGCGCTGAGCCGATGTCACTTGTACGTGACGCCGGCCGATAACCGTTGGCGAGCGAAAGTCACGCCAGCGTGACAGCGGCCGGCAAAGTGTTAAATTCTTTCAATCGCCCAAAGTCAGCTGGTAAACTCTGCTGCTCGATCGAAATTCCACAAGTTCCGCAATCCGTTGAGTGACGCTGTCGTTTCTCTAAATAAAATAGACGGGTACGGTTATTTATTCCAACACGTTTTCCATCTCGATACGAACAATCTCGTTGCCTGTCTAAACCGGGATACGAACTAACTAGTTGCCGGATAGTACTATTATCGAGTCGTGTAGAAATAAATTGATGAGGCCATAAGTATTCGAGCACCGAGATGCATCGGTGTCCAGAATTACCTGAGCCGGATCGATACGGCCGGACACGTCACATATTCGAAGCTCCTATTAATAATGAAAGTGGAAGAAGCCAGATTTGGTCAGCCGGAGTCACGTTGTGCAGTATCAATATTAAGTGGTATAGATCAGCGTCATCCGGCGCCGGGAACTCCATAAATCTCGCGCGTTTTATTAAGATCGGGTAGCTCGGGTTCCAAAAGAATCGCGAGATCGTTTCGAGAAATCGAAAAATTCTGATCCCCGACAGGAAGAGAAACGTCGTCGTTTTAAAGGGAAATTTCGTGTTGATTTCAAACGGTATTACGGTTGAACATTTTTAAAGGCGCGTAGCTTAAATTAATCGTGGAAATGTCTACTTTAAAACAAAGTGTCGCAGATTAAACAACGATAGCGGGTGACGCTAGTTTTTAAATAACTTTGAAAATTTATTTTCATTTTAGTATATCCGAACAAATTGAATTTGACTAGGATGTTTCGAATGCGAAAGAGCTATGATCAATTTTAACTTTCTAATTTCGCTTTAATTAATTAAATTGCTTTGATTTTGTGAACATTTTGGTGGTCGATTGTTGGCGACGAACGTGTTAAAAATACCTAGCTTAAATTAAACGCGGAATTGTTCGCTCCAAAAAATGCACGAATAACTCACGCATCGGACAGGATTTATCTTCGGAATCCTCGGGACTTTTCCGTCGATTTTCGCGACTCGAAATCGAACAGCCGCTTCGGCCAGGCCGCGGTCATCGAAACATCGTTACCGGCTTGTTGATGGTATTAATGAGGTTATTGACAGGGGAACGAGGGGCCGCATTAAAGCCGTGTCAAAATTTATAAATTGTTGATATTCAATCGTCATGCGCTCCCGTTCGGCCGAGACTCGGCGAGGACCCGGTGAATATTTTAGCGTGCCCGGTTTTAAACGACGCCATTGCTATTCGTATTAGGGGCTATGAATTATTTAAGTTGGAATCACGGATTCGCGAGATGAACAGCATACTGTCAGGCTAAATTGCAAAATAAATCTGAGCCGACGCGGCCTGCGCACAGAGAGAGAGAGAGAGAGAGAGAGAGAGGGGGAAAGGAGGTTGAATCGCTTTCCATTTAACCGTTCGCGGTTTCCACTGCTCGCCCCGCGCGTCCCTGAACCACGAAACGAACTCGTTATCGTATTTCATCCGACGAAATTCTGTAAATTCCACTCGGCGTAAGATTTCATCGCCACCTGTACGCCGGAAGCCTCGCGAGCCGGGTTCTCCTCGTCGAAATGGAAAATATCGTCACGGATCTCTTCGATCGTTTCACGGTTATTAGATACGCGATATCGCGGACGGTCTCCTTTGTTTTCCGGTGTCGAGCGCGGACCGGAACGATACGGCCCTGGATGCCGTCAGCTCTTTCGGTCGACGTCGCTTGGCGAACGAGAGACGGTCTCTCGAGCAAGAAACGAACATCGAAACAATATTATCTCGCGAAATGACTATCGCCGTCCGCGTATAACGATGCTCGAAACTTCAAATTGAGATTTCGAGAGTTAATAGTTGGCGGAAAAGTTGCGTTAGCGGTTCCGCGGCTCGGAACGGAGATTAATGTTATTCGGTCGAGGCGGAGGGCGGAGGGCGGTCGCCCTTAAGCGCCGTTTCAAGGAACCAGAATTAATTAGAAGTACAGACACTCGCCCGGTGGCCGAGTTCGAACGAGGGGGAGAGAGGGAGAGAGAGGCGGGGTGGATTAACCGAGCTAAAAGAATCGGGAAAGAAAAGCCGCCGTTTACTTCCGGTTAAGCCGGCGAACTATGCTCGCGACGGAACGACGCGCCGTCTCTTCCTGTCGGGAGTATGCCGGTGTCCTTAATATGCTCGGAATTATGGGAGTTACAGAAAATTGCGCTGTAAAGTCCGAAGTTCAGGATCCTTAATGCCGCGCCGGATCTTACAATCTGGAATCTTAGATTCTGGGAAATGCCCCGTGGCCCGCTGAATTTTATGGTTTCCCGTTGTCGAGTCGCGCGACTGCGAACCGTACTAAAGTTCGCGCTCGTAACTTGCCGAATTCATCGGCGAATTTCCAGCGGAACTTTCAAGTGGCCGATTTTCGGCTTCTTTTTACCGTCTCCGAGTCGCGGGGATCTACAACTACAGCTCGCGAGCGGGCAGCCGTCGTTCCTGGATCCGCCTCTAGATCCCTCGCTTACAAGCTTTTAAAAGCTCAAACATTCGGATTGACTTTTCCTTACCAGCCGTTACCGGCCGCTGTCACGCTGGCGTGACTTTTGCTTTACCAGCCGTTACCGGCCGCTGTCACGCTGGCGTGATTTTCGCTTACCAGCCGTTACCGGCCGCTGTCACGCTGGCGTGACTTTTGTTTACCAGCCGTTACCGGCCGCTGTCACGCTGGCGTGATTTTTGCTTACCAGCCGTTACCGGCCGCTGTCACGCTGGCGTGATTTTCGCTTACCAGCCGTTACCGGCCGCTGTCACGCTGGCGTGACTTTTGTTTACCAGCCGTTACCGGCCGCTGTCACGCTGGCGTGATTTTCCCTTACCAGACGTTACCGGCCGCTGTCACGCTGGCGTGACTTTTGTTTACCAACCGTTACCGGCCGCTGTCACGCTGGCGTGACTTTTGCTTACCAGCCGTTACCGGCCGCTGTCACGCTGGCGTGATTTTTCTTTACCAGCCGTTACCGGCCGCTGTCACGCTGGCGTGACTTTTGCTTGCCTACAGTTACCGGCCGGCGTCACGCACGCGTGACATCGGCTCAGCGCAGTGTCGATGTTTCCACTATGCTCGTAAGTGCTCAGCACTAATATTTTTGAGCTTAAGATTTTTTGACTAACTAAATTGGTATGCAATTTAGACGTAAATTAATTTTCTTGCCGAGAGAACGCATACTTTATTGCTTAACTTTAGGATTCTCTTCTCGCGGTCTCAGTAGTTCGCCGGCGGCAGCGTAAAGGCGATGCAAGAAATGCAAAGGCCGGCAAAGTGTTAAGCGTCGCGATCGTTGGATCAACCTGTAGATCGCTATAGGCAATGGTAGCATTCGAAGTCGCCAAGTCGACTGCGTTCGTCCCTGACATAACGACTCAGCCGACATACCTGTGCACTGCAGGCCCGCTATAGTCGACGACCTTGTAATTTAAGGTTGAAGGTGGGCTGCACCGCACAGAGAAACAGAGAGAGAGAGAGAGAGAGAGAGAGTCGCTCGATAAAACACCGGCAGTGATAGAAGTCTCGCGTGTCGAAGAGGTTTGAAACCCCTCCGCTTCTTCTTGCTCTTCGTCTTCCGAAGCTTCGCGGAACTTCGATTGGCCGCTCGCTAATTAGTTTCGTCCGCCAAAATCAGGCGAATCGTCTGTTCCCTTCGAGTAAACAGCGCATTACGGGGCATAATTCTACGTAGCATGCGATAAGAAATTCGTGCTGGCCAGCCGGGAATAACCCGGGCAAAATTAGCGCGGCATTCGACGCGTTAACGCCTCGTCTCCCTAAAAATAATTAGCTGTTACCTTAACCCTTTGCGCTCGTATGTCTACTCTACCCTCAGTAAACCTATTTATTAATTTCTTATTCCTGTGTTACGTATATCTAATCGATCGTCGGCGACGAACGCGTTGTCAACGCGAGCGGAGGCTTAGGGCGCGGCCGAGCGCGTTGCATCGAGTTGGTCCGGGGCTCGGAAGACGGAAGATGGAGGACGGAAGACGGATGCGTCGGAAATCGGACGTTTATTCGGCCGGGAATCGAGTAAACACAGGGAACGGGATCAGAGCCGGGAGGGTGACTCGATAATTTGTTTTTATTCAGCCCTCCGGCCGAGGACAAAAGGGGTACGGTATCAAGTTCGCGGATCGGGGCCGAGGGGAGACGCGTTTATTGTGCTTTGGGATTGAAATCGTGTTCCAGAGAGAGAGAGAGAGAGAGAGAGAGGGATGTTTGTACGAGGGATGAAAGGGAGTCTCGGGCGAGGGGAGCGTTCGGGACGGTTGTCCGAGGGCTGTCGGGACGACAATGCCGCAAACAGTCCGTAAACAATATCGCCGCGAAGGAAAAGCAAGTCGAATTCGCAAAACCTGGCATTCGAGATCGACGCGTCGACGGGATCGGTCGCGCGAGACTCGGATTTTCCGGTGAATTGTTTTTCCTTCGGAACTGCTCGCTCGGAACAACCTGTCTTAGATATTTCCGCCATCGAACTCGGATTTCCGAGCACTCTCGGGCCAGGTAAATCCGTCGAGGGGTGCTTCGATGACCCAAAGCGTCCAGGCTCTAAGGTATATGATCTCTTTCGCAGTCGCGTCGATTAGCTTCGTTCGCAATAATTTCCCTAGAAATTGTTCTAGAAATTCCCTAAAATATGTCCTGGAATCCTCCGCGGTCCTCGTAAAGAAGGCTTGCTGCTGCGAGCAGCGGTCGAGCCAATGGAATATTCGATTTTAATAAATAAAGCGAGTTGTTCGAAGGGATTTCGGTTGAAATTCGATTGCTCCGGTTTCGATATTCGCGGCTCGCGGAGTCGAGCGAGGGATTCGATGAACCGACGAGCACAGTCGCGAAAGAAATCGCGGGGCAACGGGTTAACACAAGAAGGACCGGAAACGGTCAGGAATACTTGCTCCGTGGAGCAGCGAGAGCTCTTTTAATCATGCAAAAGGTCGACTCTCCTCGCCGCGTCTCGTCTCGTCTTGTCTCGGCGGAGGAATCGTCAGGTTTTGCGCAGGCCTGTACAAACGCGACGCTCACCCTTCGGAACCGGTTGACAAGGGAACGACCCTCCTCTCCCGTTCTCGCCTCGCTCGTCGGAATTGAAATATCCTCGATAAATCGCAGCCTCCTTCGGCCGTGCGTGTTGCGCGGCAAATTGTATTACTTTCGCGGGCCCGGTCGACCTGAAGCGACGATCCTCCTCGTAGAATTTTTACCAGAAAATTCGCCTCCCTCTCCGTAATTGATAGACCGAAGGTTCTGAAACTCGCTCCGAGCCTTCGGACGTTCCCTCGACAACGCTCTGGGCTCTCGACACCCGAATCGTCGAGCATCCTCCGCTCCCCGAATCTCGAAATTCTTAGAGCTTTAAATTCTCTTTAGAGAAATTCTCTTAGAGCTTTAAATTCGGATGAATCGACGGCGTCGATTCTCGGCGACGCGAAAGTGTCGCCGGTCGACGACGATCTATGAATCGGCGGGACCGCGCGCGGCCCGGCTAATTGGCGACAAAGCGGACAAACAATAGCCATCGCGCGAAGCGTCTGCTGCGGTTCGCGTCGCCCCGCGCCGATAAAATCGAGGGCTGAATAATCGAGCGGTCCCCTTTGATCGATGACAATCGCGTTCGATTCGATCACGCGTGTCCCGTTGAATGGGCTTCTTTGTCACGGCGGGATAATCATTCCGCGCGGCGAGCTTTTCCTGCGGAGAACGAACAGATAGATAGATGGATAGATGGATAGATAGAGAGAGGGAGAGAGAGGGAGAGAGAAGGGCGAGGCTGCGCTGCTTCGAAAATTGATCAGCTCTCGCGGTAATTGCTCTCGCAGCGGCCGCGGTCGCGGCCACGATCGTTCAATTAGAAATCAAAACGGTTGCATTCGCGGCGCGCACCTCGCTGCACTCGTCCTCGCGCAGCCACCAATCGCTGCGGCGCGGCGTCGAGCAAAGTTTTCGATCGGTCGATCGACCACTCTCTATTCCTGTGATACTTTTCCCGAATATTCCTGCAGCACTTCGAGACACAGCTTGCCTCGAATCGAAGCCGAAAGGTGGTGGTGAAGCGCGCAGGTAGCTGCCATTTTATTTCTAAATTCCGGGTGGTACTTTCGCACACAATGGGGGAGGAGGACGCGTTGTTCGCGCGTTTTCTTTGCTCGGCGCCGACAGAGACCGGTCGTTACCGATGGCAATTCGCAGGAAGTTCCGCGTTTAAAATTCATTCGCGATTCTCGCGAGCGCTGCAGCTCTCTCCGGTGCGCCGGGCGACTCCCTCCTCTTTCTCAGAAGAAAGTTAGGCCGCGTTGTTTGGCCGTTTTGTCGCGGAAATTCAAGCACCGGAGCTGTTCGCGAGCATCTTGAACGGAACAAAGACGGGACTCTCGAGGAGCTGCCAGCTTTTCGGAATAACAAATCGCGGCCGGGAGCGAGAGATGGAGATGGAAAGAGAGAGAGAGAGAGAGAGAGAGAGAGAGAGAGAGAGAGTGAGAGAGAGAGAGAGAGAGAGGGGGCATCTTTCGAGGCGAAGCTCCTTCTCGAGCGATTCCGGTAAATAAATACCCGTTGGCTGCGACGAGGAACCTGTTAGTAGCTGGTCTCTCCCAGGAAGAGGATCGTTTTCGCGGGATCGATCGACGTGGGAAGGCAAGCGTCGCTGAGGGAGAAGCGATTCACGGCTGGAGAAATCGGCGGCGGAATTGCTTTTTCTGGCCGAAGGACGATCGTTAATCGACTGGCGGATCCAGGAGCCGGTGATCCGTGGAACGAGTTTCCAGGAGCGGAGGATAATTGGGTCCGGCGGGCACCGGTCGAAATAAATTAGCGTGTCCCGGGTTTTCCGGGCCTGCACACGATCGTTAAAACGACCTGGCCACGCGGTCGAGGCACACGCACCGCGATCTCTCTCTCTCTCTCTCTCTCTCTTCTCGTTCTCTCTTTTTTCTCTCATTCTCTGCCTCCCTCCCTCCTCCGCTACGCCCCTCTCCGTCTCTCTCTTCGAGCCGATGGAAGGGTAAGCAACGGCTCGACAAATCTCCGACCGACTGTTAAATATTAACGATCCGAGAGCATATTCGGAACCGACGAGTTTACCGTTTTCGCGTCACTAGGTAACCAGGGCTGTCGCGCGATTCCGCGATCGATTTTGCAATCGCGCGCCGCCACGAGACCACGGTTTTTAAGCGCGCCGCTCGAAGGGCCCAAAGGGGGGAACGGCCGCGTCGGAATCAGCCGCTTGACAGCCGAGGGAAATTGATTTCTCGGCTCTCTGTGCGCACGCCAGCCGACATTTGTAATAACTTTAATCCGAGGAAACACCTTGACCAATCGAACGCCAGGTATCGCGGCGTTCCTGTCGTTTGGTCAGATATTTTTCCATTGTCTTTCTTTTGTGTCGCGGCGTTCGCACTCGACGGCGGTCGAGATTCAGCTCCGATCATTCTTACGGCATTCTCTAGTACACTATGCAAAGAAAATTTTCGTAGTGTATAATCTGTTTATACCGTTTAGTATAGCTATCGTTACGAGATTTCTGCGACCGTGATATACGTCCTACCGTGCGACAGAACGCGAGCAGCGCAGGCTGTTCCAGCTGTGATCGCGCGCTTTCCGCTTTCAATGTTCGCGTTGACATTGCCGCGATTTCTGAAATATTCGCAGCGTGGATCGCGATCGCGGAAGGACGCCGATTTAGCAGCAATATTCGGACGCGCTTCCGGTGTGTTCCGTTCGATCGGATTCCGAGCCATATTGCGCAACTGTGTTTGTTTTGCGGCTACCTGGATACGCGTTTAATTACGCCGTCGCCAATTGTCGACGCTGCGCGGGGAGCCGTCCGTGGATCCCAGCGACCATAAACAGGGTCGAACCACCATAAACGAGCCAGTCGCGACTCGGCGCCGGTTGCAGAGGATCGCAACCACCCTGGAGCCATCGTGAAACACGGTTAGATCGCCGTAAACGAAACGGCTGCGTCAAGCTCTTGGAACGCCATACAGCCGGAGGAATTTTCTTCGAAAAGATTATCCTTCCATGATGCTCGCTGTTCTACAAAGTCAACATCCAAACGTGGACAACCATCGGAATAGTTGCAACGCCGTCGGAACTCTGGACCTTCGAGGCGCAGCTAATTGCAATCGCCGTCGCAAATTACTTTGAACTAATTAAAATATTGATCGAATGTATCATTTTCTTGATAAATTGCTGCGTTACCGAAACGAGTTTTTCATTTGCCCGTCCGACTTTATTCTTTCAGAAGTCGATACGAAGAAGTCGGCTTCTCTCCTGCCCTCTTATCCGTTCTCCTCCCTCCCTTTTCTTTCCTTTTCTTTCCTTTTCCTTTCACTAGGTTCGCGGTAATGAAACACCAGGGCCAGGATAAGTATTAATTACCAGCGCGCCGAGGAATAGTTTAAAAAGCCAGCTAGGATTAATTTCGCCGCGAACAGCGGCACCCACTCCCATCCTACCAGCTCTGTCGTTCCTTCTATTTACTTCTTCTCTTTGTCTTTATATCCACTCCTCCACACTGTTTATCTTCAATCTTTCCTCACGACTTATTGTTTTCCTTCGTCGGTCAGTGTTTTTCGCAAAACGAGGAAATATCACGGAAAATCCCGTCGAATAGATTCCCGACGTCGCCAGCCATTTCTCATCCGACATAGAAGGTGCAAACCTCGGTAAACTTAAGATAACATATCCGGATATTTGTTTTGCCTCGCTTGTCGTTTACTTGCACTACTCGCGAGAAAACTTCTTGAAAATTTCTCCAGAAATTGTACCGAATTTTGTTTCGTCTCGCTTGTGGTTCAGTTGTACCACTTGCGAGAAAATTCTGACCGAAATTTGCACTCGTACTACTTACAAGCATCTCTGAGAAATT
>CM052156.1:7325552-7505549 GCA_028455555.1 Augochlorella aurata | reverse complement strand
ACTATGCTCAAATTGAAGCTAAGGGTGTGTAGTTTAAGATAGGGTAGATTCGAAAGAAGAACCCGGCAAAGGTTGAGGGTGGAGCGCGGGTGGTAAAAAAGGGATTTAAGAGCGACAAAGTGACGGATTCCGAATTTAAAAGGCATTCACCGACAAAAGCTTTTGTTCGATAACTCTTCCGGCGCTCGGCGCTGTCATTTGAATGGAGTAGTCGATTCAATGAACATTTCATCGCCCGTTTCGTTCCGGTGTGTCTCCCGTTCTCGATTATTCGACGGCATTCGTCGCTTTTGTCTTAGCGACCTGATCCACCGTGTTCTCCACCGTCTCGCTCCCGCCCATTGTCCTTTTAAAAACTACCCGCCGCCCCCGTGCCGCTTCTTCGCACGGTCCTCCGCGTCTGCGAACTTCGTTCCGCGTTGATCTTGAGAAAACAAAACGACGATACAACGATTAAGCCCGATGGACGTCCGTAGCACGAGGTTCGCGTCTCGTTAAAAGTTCTGTTCGGCGGCCGAGCATCGAATAAATCCTCTAGGATGTCTCGGCGATCTTTTCTGTCTTCTCCGAACATCCATAATCGGGAGTTATACGATGCAATTAGCCGGCCAATCGAAATCGAACTATGGAACCCTCGTAGAAATCCTTGGGTAGCTCCGTCGAGGAGTGGAGTAACGCGAAAGACTAATTAAAATTCCAACGATCTCTGCTCGACCCTGGAACCCTAGTCGCGTTGCTCTCCCGATCTTCGGTTTCGCCGGCCGATTTGAGGATCGTCCCGACGGAGGCTGCCTCGCCAAAAATCCCATCGTCGACAAAGCCCCGAGTAATTAAATGTCCGCGTGTATAAACTTCGTGACCCCGTGCTCGATCGGTGGATCGCGAGCGCGGGAGACACGCGAGGGAGACCGGGGACGCGAACGCAAACGCGAACGCGGACACGGATTTGGAAACGAAGCGATAAGGATTATTCGCTGCATCAATTATTGCTCATAAGCCGGATTTCCACGGAGCGAGCGCGCGCAGGATCGAGGAAAATTATCGACCGACACGCCGCTATCGTTCGCGGCAATTATCGGGCTAATTTTACATCGTCGGCCGCCGGGATTATTAAATGCGGATCCCTGTACGGTTTCGCTTAATCGTGCGCGCGAATCCGATGCCGACTAATTGAAATATTACACGAGAATATTGCCCGAATCCTAAACCAGCGCGGCGCGACGGAAGAGGGAAGATGAGGGATCCCGAGCTCGTTTTTCCAAACGATCTTTATTCGGGAACGGAGATGGAAATCAATTGGATTTGAGTCCAGAGTGGATCCTGGAAATCCTCCCGGCCGCTCGAAGCCTGGATCATGGGATGATCCCGAGCATCCCCCTCGGTCCGCCGATTATTTTAGAACGGCGAAAACAATAATAGCCGAGTTACGATTCCGCTCATACGTGGTCCCGGCGCTTTGCGGAGGAATCGGGAGTCTGCTCCTTTACGAGGACGTCGAAGAGCATCCCTTGTACGGTTCCCATTGGTCCACTAGAGCTCCCAGCATTCTCGATGGCTCGTATTTTCGAGGAGGCCAGACGAGGCGAGGCGTCCTCGCCATCGATCCGAAGGAGTACGTCGCCAGACGACGGGGAGCCGTAATATCGTTACGCTTCGATGCTGCATCCTACGCAGACGACGCGTCTCCGACCAGCCACCGACTGGATCTGCAAGATTTACATCGTTTGTACTCAATAAATACAAAACTTGTACCAAAGAATCGCTGTCGTTCTCATTTCGTACCTTTTCACCACCCTCCCTTCCAAAACAAATGTTCATAGCACTATACTACGAACAGGATTATTAATAAAACTAATAAAAATTTCTTCCAACGCACCGTTAATCTTGTTATCTAAAGATATTCGTGGTCTCTTCCGAGAGATTTTCGACTAATTAATTATGGACGAGAGGTATCTCGACGGCTGGTTCCATCCAATTAGGGTAGCCATCGGTCGCTCACCGAGTTTCTCTGGGTTTTTCCAGGCGCTGGCAGCCGAGAGCAAATACGACGACAAGCATCTGATGAGCAACGAAGTTATGGAGAAGACGCCGTCCCCGTTGAAGTCGACTTACAACTCCCAGTTGTCCCGGAACGCTGATTGTCCGCCGTCGTTCAAGCCGGCGATGGCGAACCGACTGTTGGACTGGTTTTCCGTCGTGATGTCTGACTCGAAGCACCGTCGTCCGCATCCTAAACCAAAAGGTCGGGGTTATTTGCATAACGAACTCTCCCGAGCGGAACAATCGCTCCGTCGAGATCCGCCCCGAATTTCGCCACCGGGAAAAAAAGCAAAGAAATCACGGTCTCCCCTCGCGATTGTTTATTAGCGAAATTAATTATCGAACGTAGAGTATCCTCGAAGAATGCTCGAACCGATTGGACGACGCGTTTCGCCGAGAGGAGATGTCCCTGGCGCGGAGAGGGCGATATAAATTGGAAAGCCGGTAGTGTTCGCGGTGATTGTAGTGGAGACGCCATGTTGCCGAGCCCCGAGGATCGCGGCTGAATATACAAGAGACTAATTGCTCCGCACGAGACGAAACGGGTTCTGGACATTGCAGTTTGGAACTGCCTCGCGTCACTGCACGCCATTCGACTTCGGTACAATCACTTTCGTACCAGTTCGGAATTGTCCCGTTACAATGAATCGCTTCCCGTCAAGATCCAGCGCGATTACTTTGCCGTGTCTCCCGCGATATTGTTCTCCGGGCCTGTACCTCCTCCCCGCGTACCCTCGATCCTCTCTCTTCGACGTCTCTCTGTCCCTGTGATCTCGCGACCCTTCAACCCCGAGTTACGAGAGTTGCGGGAGTTACGGGGCCGGCCGATCGGTCGAATTCGAACAACAGTTACGCGTCCCTCGTTTACATTTCACTCGAGCCTCCGTCTCCACCCTTCCAATTTCGATAATTCCGGTCGAAGCCCGTAAACCTCTTGGAAGGCGGTCGCCTCCGCCGATTTCAAAGGGACTGAAAGCCGTTCCGACGCTCAGAGATGGTAAACAATTATGTCTGTCTTCGAGAGGCAGCAATGGCACCAAGGGCCGAGACCGAAACGATACTTAGCAAGCGAAATCGCGATTCGATTCGGCGCAGTTCGTCGCGGAGAAGTAGTAGCCATTGGAATTCATATTTTGCGGACGACGTTTTCCAGGTCACCTCCCCATCGGCTGCCAGATCGAGGTCAGGTGGATGTTCGGACATTTGGACAGCGACAACGACGGCCGGCTCTCCCTTTCCGAGTTGTACGGACTGGAACACGATCAGAACGAGCCGTGTCTGAAGCCGTTCTTGGACGGCTGCGACACAGACGGGTGAGTCCGCGTGTCTGTGAACAGAACGAACCAACCCCTTTTTCCGTAGCTTACGATTCCGAGCACGTAGAAAGACGCGCCCCAGTCCCTGTAACCCGTTTTTCGTGTCGCTACGACCGAACAAGTATTAAAATTCACCTATCCTCTATTTCGACTTGCCCGGCCAGTATATAAACTCGTTCTAATTTGAAATCTTCCGGAATCCTCTGGATAAGAAGGTCGAAGACCCGACAGTCTCGCAGACTGCCGTTTAAAATCCAGCGAGAGGTTCGCCCGTGCCACCCGGCTCGATTCTCGGACAGTCGCGACGTCGATAAGCGGCATTGGAAACGCTAAGAGGGCGTGACAACCCCTTCGATTCCATTCACGTAGCGAGACACGTCCTGCTCGCGTTGTAATCCGCTTGTCGCATCGCGGACTCTTCCCCCTTTACGTAAACCCGTCCCGCTGCTTGTAAATCATTAAACTCGCGGGACACGTGACCCGGAAAGGGAACGAGAAACCCTTTCAGTTTTTAATACTGTCGCCCCGCAAGGGTGAGAGGGTCGGACGTCGTCGTGCCATGCCGCACCGCGCCGGACGCTCGAGTGTAATAGGTCTCGAGCGTACGTGCCTCCCGACCAAGTAGCTGACTGATTGTTAGGGAGAGGATGATTGTACGGATACGTGTGAAAACCGAGTCGTTTGACTCGATCGTCTGAGGGGACCTTGCGAACGAATATATTTGTTGTTGCGAATGAAAGAGCTGAACCCGGAATAACGAAAAGATGCAAGTTAAGAAGTCACCCAGAGACGCCACGACCGCGTAAGCCTGTCAACTATCCTGCAACCCCACTCCCCGACCGCATACACGAGTCGCTTTGCTACTTTACTGCGCCGTTTATTGCTCGCTTTACGGCCTTCGTTGCCGAGGTACTTTGCTCCCCTGAGATAGGACACGCCCAACGACATTGTACCGAATTTAATTGACCCATGATTGTTTTCGACATGCGCCTGAATCCAACTCGCGACGGATTGCTGGAATTAATCCTTTGATGTCGAGACTCGGACCACCCGTTTTGACCTATAAATTGTTCTACTGGTTAGCTGAAGGATGGGGTACGGGTGTTAGATAGTCAATGAGAATAATACTTTCAGAGACATCTTCGTGAACGGGCCCGAATGGTGTGGTTGCTTCTCAAAAGCTGAACGTCCCTGTGCCGCCGTGCGCAAGCGATCGTCCCCGGACGTTGCACCCGCCTGCGATTCTCGAGGGTACTACCGAAGTACTCAGTGTCATCGCGGTCTCGGTCTCTGCTGGTGTGTCGACCCCCATGGTGTAGAGTTCGCCGGTACCAGGACACGTGGCAGCAAACCAGACTGCGGTAGGTCACCTAAATTTTTCCTGGCTAGTCCCTGAAACAAACACATAGAAACGATTAAAATTTGTTCTGAAGCATATCCCAGTAGTATATATTCTCGTCACTCTCCGAAATAATTTTTTATTCATTTGCAATCATAGCATATCTAGCAATAGAATTTTTAACTATTTAATTAATTATTAACGATTTTTCAAACATCAATTCTATTATAAAATCTAAAATTTATTGCAAATATATAAGCTCATGGTTTGTTCAATGGGCTTTCATACATCCATAGTACGCAACTAATTAAATAACTGACGCGCAGATGATTTGTACCACAATCGCCACAAGATACTAAGTAAACTGCGGCGCGATTCATGTGGTCTCTTCAAACTTCCGGCGCCATTTTTATGCAGTGGTAAAACGTTGGAACTGTTAGTCAAATATTTGACCACCAAGGATATTTGACAAAATATCCTTGTCTTACGCATTGTGCGGAATATAGAAAGAAATGCAGCCATGAAAAATCGTTAATAACTAATCAATTATCGCGAGTCCAGATCCAAAATTTGACAGAGAATCATACTGGAGTTCATCCTACCTCTTTCAACTCTAAAAGCACATTAACAGTGACGGGCTTAACAATTTTATTTCCCTTCCAACGAAAGAAGTCGCGTCGTATTTACATTCTTACTTCTGCTGTAGTCGGCTCTCCCTCCTATGATTGTAGCCAGCGATTGATATTGGCTGTCGTTGTCCTTTGTCGTCGTCGTTGGCCAATAGAAAAATAGGTTATTTTCTATTGGTCAAAGCCTGAGACACAGGTGGCGCCATCCGTGGCAGAACGCTGAAACTACTCGCCACGAACTGGTGGCGCCATCCGTGGCAGAACGCTGAAACTGGTAGGCAAATATTTAGCCTCCAGTTTCAGCACTTTTCCATGGATGATATCCGCGCCACAATTTCTCGGCGAGTAGTTTCAGTATCTCGCTACGGATGGCGCCACTAGTTATCCGCTATCGCTATCCTTGTCTTACACATTATACGACATAGAGAAAGAAATACGCCCCTGAAAAATCATAATTAACTAACCAATACAAGCTAAATTTTTATTCAAATTATTACCAGAAAATTCGTGAAGCTTCATACTAATACCCTTAATTGCAAAAGTATGCTTATTAATTTTAGAAATTACCAAAATAATAAAACATGTGAATGCATTGTCTGTTTTCCCGTCGACATAAACTATAAAATATAAATATTTTTAAAACATACAATAAATATAGAACATAAATACATACAATACGAATACAATAAATATTCAAATTGCTAAAGAAAAGCACTTCCAATATAGTAACCTCAGGACATATCTTGCCTTGCATGTATACCGTACCTCTGATTGTCCCTTTTCTTCAGTACTCGGCCAAGAATGTCCGCAACTATTCATCCAGTTAATAGAAATTATTAACATATCATTAACATTTCAGACATGATAGTGAACAAGATAAGCAGCGGAGGTCTGAAGACCAACAGCGTGGATTTGGACGATGACGAGGACGGAGGTACAGATGTGACCCAGGATCTTGAGGGGTCCGCTGATCAACCGTTAGACTTCTAAACCTCCTTAGGATCAGCCTACCGACACAGAGAATACAGCAGCAGCTAACCGGGAGCAGTACCTTGACGTGATATCGTGCGGTCGGACGACGAGGTTCCCTTTTTGAACGGCGAGAAACGGGGGAAGCTCGTCCAGTCGTCCGGTCGTATCGATCATCGTCGTTGTGATTGGAGGTGTCTTCGGTGAATCAGGGCGGAGGAGGCTGTGTGCGGCGAGCCTAAAAAATACCAGTTCGTAGAGCAACGAAACAAAATAAAACGCTGATAAATATAAAGGAAGAGAAAAGAAGCCATGGCTATTACTTCTGACCTAAGAAGTCCTCTTCAGAAGCTATCAGGAATCATGAAAAGATCAACGGTTGGTCGTTCTTAACCCGCGATCGACTTGAATCCTCGAGTGCTGATCTTGGCACAGCTTCGATCTAACTGAAAACAGAGAATCAACAATTAAATCAACGCTAAAAATCTGGTCGATTTGGGATAACAAAGACACAAGTGCCAAACGGGTTAAGAGGGAAACTAAACAGTGCAATAAAATTACACAGAACACTCGACACACATGCACACATATAGAACACAGTCGTGCAATAGCGAAGAACCCGTGCAATGTTTAATATTCTGACTGAATTGCATATTACCTTGGACGGAAATTGGCGCAGAATACAGAAAGACAGAAATGGAAATAATCTTTAGCCTGTGTGTGCCCCTCGAGGTACCTCCATGCACAACTCGTCTATAAATAATACAGTTATACACTATTTATGCATATAGAATGGTAGAAAGAGATGAAGGGAGAAAGAGAGAGATAGAGATAGGCACTTACAAGGTGTTGAAGAAACGGTAAGATCGATCATTCTCCATTGGGTAGAATTCATGTCCACGCCACACCGACGCATAGAAGTTAACGATACCTTTAACGAAAAAAGATGCAACAGAGATAAAGTTTAACAATGAAACAAAAAAAAAATAATGAGAGAAAGAGCGAAAGAGAGAGAGAGAAAGAAAGAGAATGCTCTATATAATTATGATTTCTAACCGCGTTAGATTAACGACATCTCGAATTGTAATGTCTAAGCATAATACATACATATATATATATAAATATATATATATAAATATATATATAAATATATATATATATAAATATAAATATATAAATAAATAATACATTATACTGTCTATGACTAACGATAATATGGCGGAAGAAGAACAAGCTGGCTGAGAGAGAAAACCAGGCCGATCGTCAGCAGTTGAACACGCACTTAGAAAGTTGCACGCTTGAAGACGTAGGGGTCAGATGTACTTGATTGCTATAATCCCGCTCACAAAGTATAGATTCGACCCAATCCCGTTGGTGGACACCTCCGTTGATCTACAAGGAAATAAAGCATACAGGGTGTTGTAGAAAATGTTGCTGTTCATTCAAAGGGTTCAAAACTAATTCAAAGTCCAACAACCCTTATGAAATGAAGATACTTGTTGGAGAGATGAATAGAATTTTTTTGGAGGCACTTACCGACGGAGAATATTTTCTAAAACGTCCTGTATATAAGACCAGAGATTTCCGTCGCTTATTTATTTTCTTCTTCTTCTTCTTCTTCTTCTGCCTCGAGCTTTCATTCTTTTCTCTCGTAGCCATCTTGCGTTGCGAGTTCTAGTGTAAGACTTGCATAAAAGGATGACCTATTTCATACTCGCTAACTACTAAGCAGCAGCTCAATCACGACGACGGGGGAGGGCGAGAAGAATTCTATGAACTCGTGATGCATTCCTTACACAAATAGAAAGAAAAGAAAAAAAAGAAAAAAATATTTTAAGATACACGATACGTTCTTCATCCCTTTCAACAAACGTTTTGTCTTTCTCCTTCGACGATCGTCACACACGCAATTTTAAAAGTTAAAGAAGAAGAATAACGTCTACAAAGAGATCCCCTCTCGATCCCCCGAGAAAAATAATCGGTGGAACGTGGGGGAACGCGTTTTTAATATTTGATAATGAGCACGTCGTGATTCGTCTGCGTTTACTTGTAATTATAAGCATTTTTACTTACGACTTTTACTTAACGAGTGTGTGGTACACCGTAGGTACTAGAGGTATAACATTGTAATCCGTAGAACAAACGAAAAAGAAATGAAAAATATTCGGTGTGACCCTGTGAATATGCCCTAGCGCGATTAGGTGGCAATTTCCGTAGAGAATTAGCCAGTGCAAATTATTACACGTAATCTGCATTATAGAGAACCGAAACGTGTCCAGATATGTTTCAGTTTCTAGCGTCTATTTCGAGCATTGGCATGCGTTCTTTAACTATTATTACTTATTGTTATCAATTAGCGGCAATACTGTGTACTATGGATTTCGGTACTTATTCTTATATGCGATCGCTACATTTATTCTACTCTTCTGTGAGCAACTTAATCGACCGTATAATGAAGTACGAGAAGGAAGGAACCGAGGAAACTGTCCAAGAAATAATAAAACCCCGTTTTAACGAGCACCAGAGAACACCGCATTATTCTCAAACATCAGAACGACAAACAGGCTGCAGACGTTTACGCGATTTAACATTATCTAAAGAGTGATTAACAGTAATTATTACCTTGTTAATTTATCCTTACAGTTATGATTTGCAATTTCAACGCGAACTGGTTAACCAATTAAGTCTTTCGTTAAGATCATTTTTATACGGATGCATTTATTAATATCATCTAAAAATTCTATATTATTTTCTGGTGTTTTGTGGTAATCGTTGCGTAAACCTCGGCAGTCTAGCGATAAATGAAGGATTCATAGAAATGTCTACTTGACGCCACAATGAATCGGCGAACATCACGATGCACTCGTTCGAGCGCAATTTCTATTTCCAGCCTGAATTTATTGCCATACTGTCTGCATTATAGATTAACCAAACATAACTCGGGAAACCGCAAACCATACGATAGTTTCACCGAGAACATCGTCTTGCATGTTGTATATACATAATTATATACAATGAGGGAAAATCATCGTCTATGATCTTCGTAAACATGATGATTTTTGTAAGGTATGCACCTGGTCGAAGCGTAAAGAATTTTTACTTCATCCCGAAGCTACTATTGATATTTCACCAGTTTGGTATTGTACATGTGGCTGTAAGAATTCTTTATGAATAAAGATTGTTGTAGAAAACTGGTTCGCACATGTCTCTTACTTTCAATTGCACGCGAACTCTCACCTCTATAAATTACATATTTTTATTTGAAAATTATTACAAAAAATAGATGCTTTAATCTAATCTCAGAAGAAATGTGACAATTACTCATAACAAATCACCTTTTTACATCCTCACTTAATACTTGAGCACTGTTCTCAAACTAAAAGAAAAACAAAACAGAATTATAACATATGTTAATCAGTAACTGTGTTAAGTACTGGATATATAATTTACCATGATCCTGAGTGTAATATTTCGAATCCTTCATTGATCTTCTCGAAAGGAAGAGTGTGTGTAACAAATTCATCGAGAATGAGTGACTTCGACATGTAGTCTTCTACCAATTTAGGTACGCTTTCTTTGGATTTCCACCCGCCGAACGCAGTTCCTTTCCATACTCGTCCTGTTACCAATTGGAAAGGACGAGTACTGATTTCCTGTCCTGCTGCAGCTACACCCACAATAACGGATGTTCCCCATCCCTTATGGCAGGACTCTAGAGCAGCTCTCTGCATACAAATTTATTATTTACTAATTGCTACGTGTAATTAAACACGTTATTGAAATAATCAAATGACTTTTTACCATGGTGTTAACATTGCCAACACACTCAAAAGTATAATCTAATCCTCCATCTGTTAATTCTATCAGAACTTCCTGAATTGGTTTTTTATAATCGTTGGGATTGATGAATTCAGTGAATCCAAAAGTTTTAGCTGTATAAATAGTCAATTTTTTAATTTGGAACTCCTTTTTGGAAAGAAATTATAAATACATAAATTCCTCTTATCTTACCAAGCTCGAATTTACTTGGATTCAGGTCTATACCAATAATACGCTGTGCCCCAGCTTTTTTACAACCAAGTGCAACTGCCATCCCAACTGCACCTAATCCCCACACAGCACACGAACTTCCAGGTTCTACCTTAGCTGTATTAAGGGCAGCACCATAACCAGTAGGTACTCCACAACCCAACAAGCAGACCTTCTCAAGTGGTGCATTGGGATCAACCTGAAATAAAAAGATTACACTTCAGTTAAGTATTAATATATTTTAAATGAACTCATAACTTAATAAGCAGAAAATACCTTAGCAAGAGAAATATCAGCTACAACAGTGTATTCTGAGAAAGTGGAGCAACCCATGAAATGGGCAAGAGTCTGGTTCTTGCAAGTGAAACGAGAAGTACCATCAGGCATCATACCCTTCCCTTGTGTGTTACGTATCTTGCTACACAGGTTAGTTTTTGGAGACTTGCAGAACTTGCAGTCCTTGCATTGAGGAATGTACAATGGAACCACATGGTCACCTTGAAATGTAATATGGGAAACCATATAGTATAATGTAAATAATCTAAAAATAGTGCAAAATTCTAAATGAAGCAGTTATACCTGGTTGGAACTCTGTGACTCCTTCACCAACACTCTCTACTATACCACTGCCTTCATGGCCAAGTATACATGGGAAAATTCCTTCCGGATCCAATCCACCCAGAGTATAGGCATCCGTATGACACAGAGCTACAGCTACAACTTTGATTCTGACTTCATGAGCTTTTGGAGGAGCTACTTCTACCTCTTCTATCGAAAGAGGTTGAGCCACTTTCCATGCTACTGCAGCTTTACACTTAATTACCTATCATTCACAAAGAACAAAATGTATTCTCATTTAACCATGTAATCGAAGAATTTATTTATACGTATACGAGATAAATACCTTTCCAATGGTGTCCGACATAATTGAGACTATGTGAAATTAATTGAATAGCACAAGGAACTTTCTCGACTATACTCGACGTGATCAGATTATGACCTCGATGGACCTCGACCTCGACACCGGCAACCGGCAGCAATAACGTAGTCGTGTCTTGAGTCGTGAGTAATTTGCAAGTGCGCAGGGGCAGTGTCAGGCAAGCCGCTAACACGTGATGCTAATCTACCGACATCTAGTGTTTGCAATTCTTACAGTAAACAACACTGCATACACTACAAATGAATAAATAATTGACTCGAAATAAAATAAAGGTTTTTATTTAATAGAATAATTTATAATACTCTGGAATTAATAATTAAATTAACCTACTTTATTTTTTATACATACCTAAGGTTATCAAATGTTAAAGATATTAAATTTTAATATTAATGATTATCACACATTTAGTCTGATACGACGCTCTTTAAATAGATAAATCTTATTATATAATTCTCAAAAAGCATGTCTTTCAATTGATTAATAATTTCATAACCATTTTGTTTTTATTTTTTTATTGTTTCCAAATTTAGTATTCCAATGCAAAAGATTAATTATTTGAATGGTATTTTAATATATAAATGCAGTTATTCTTGTACAAACTGTTATATTTACCATACTATTTAGGTAATATAAAAAATTATTCACCTATGAACTTTTTTGCCTAATCTTAATAGAGGTAATGTCTTTACAAGAGTAATAAAGTGTGCAGTCATATAGCCAAGTAAAGCCCCCATTACACAGGGAATTGGCCAAGCTTGCCATGGACGGTCCCAATCTAATGGAATTACAATAGCACCTAACCAAGTGCCCAGAAGGGTTGCTTGTATGTTGGTCTTCATAGCATTCACCAGAACATTTTCCTTTTGAGACTGTACTCCTGTTATTATTTCTAATGCACCATCTACTCCTAAATGAAGACTAGCAGGAACAAATGTAAGAGTAGTCAATGTGACTGTGAGCATGGTAGTTTCCTCATGATACATGAATACGGGTGCACCAAACAGTATGATTATAATATAAAACATGACAGACAAAAGAAAAGCAACTACTAAAAATTTAAAGATCTCCCTAAAATGTCTAGACCAAGATCTCCTAGATTTTGAAGATGTCCTTAAGTCACTTTTACCTATTATAGCTGATTCATTGTGAAACATGGGGAAAAGAAGTTTCATGACTTCTGCAAACAGAAGTATCAACAATACTGGAATAAACTTGTACTTGCCAATGTTGTACAAGTTGTCGTTCAACTTGAGTAATATCAGTATACCAGGGAAATAAATGCAAGTGAAAGAGCAATATGACAAGAGCAACCTCTGAGCTACTTTGTTTCCCATGCTCATGTTTATTGCTCTTCTGACCTACAACAAATAGTAACTCGTATAATGGAGGAAATGTTAAGATGAAATTAAATCGTAGATTTAATAATTTCTTACTTGATATGATATTAAATAATTTTTATTGTCTTGCTCTAAAACATGCGACACAAATTCAACGCATATTACACTTTAAAAACAAATATTTTTGTTCCTCGCTCTACTGTATACGTATAGGTTAGGAATCGTGTTTGTGTTGATATCAGTATCAAGAAATCAACTGCTGCAAAGCATATTATATCACAATGTACAACTGTGTGTTATGTATACTTTTAACATAAATGTATTTCTATCACTTCGTATCGGTCTAATATTATTTTCAATAAAAATTCATTATTACATCTTAGTTAATCTTTAAATTTCGGTCATGTATAACTTATCGATAGGTAATGCGATCCTTTGCACGTAATTTAGCTATGTTCACAATGGTGTGTCAGTGTACTGTTGCATGCACGTGCATGCACACTGAACATTTGTTATCATAGAGAGTCGCTTTTGTTAAAGGTCCATTGTGGTGTTATTGATAGAACAAAATTTATGCGTGATCACAGGGTCCATCGTTTTCTATAGCTTCTCTATTAATTACCATGGGGAGAAACAAACAAGCACACCGAACGAAAAACAATGCAAGAGTAAGCAAAACTTTGTCACAACAATGTTGTAGAGGTTAAATTTTGTTATCAGGAACGTTTTCCTTGTTTTCAAATGATTTTCACATTATTTCTATAAACGATTAAATTGTCGTTAACAAAACAAGAATTAACGTGAAGTAGTAAAATAAGAAATAATAATATGTGATGCGATTTGTTGCAATAAAGATAACCTGTATCACTTTGACATATGATGTAATGCAAACAACCATGTTTCTAATTAAACCTTTCAGTAGGAACTCCAAAAACACAATAATTCGGATTAGAAAATATTGTACCATTAATATATATACTTGTGTTTTTAGCCATCGAATAGTAGCAGAAGTGCAGAGCTTTTGGGTACTGCTATGCCCAAATTTGTTGGTTTCTCAGCAGTGAATGATGGTGGTTATATACCTATATTGCCAGGTTTATCCTTCTGTAGTACAAATGAGATTGAAATGAGTAATGTGGATAATTACTTTCAAATAGTATTGAAGAAAATGAATAAGAAGGATGCAACAACAAAGTGTAAGGTAAGATCATAGAGATATGTTAGTACTTTAAACTAGGACACCCCAGGCATTAATAATATTGTGTTTAATAGGCATTGCAGGAGTTTGCAACCTTGTGTAAAGAGTCTGAATTGTCTGCTGTGGAAGGAATGTTGCCATTCTGGCCTAGATTGTATTGTGTCTTAGCTATAGATGTTGAACACAGAGTAAGAGAAGCTACCCAGATAGCTCATGCTGCAGTGGTAAAGCGTGTAGGCAGAAATATAGCAATGTATTTAAAGCAATTGGCAGGAGCTTGGTTTACTTCACAATATGATACTTATGCTCCAGCTGCTTCAGCTGCTACCAATTCGTTCAATGTAAACAGTATTATAACTCATTACCATAACACTTATTATCATAAGAGTTTTAGAATGATTGACTAAATGAAATTTTTTCTATAGGATACATTTCCTCCAAAAAAAATTGTTGATGCTATTGTGCATTGTCAACACGAAATTCTATTATACATCTGTGATAATATTACCGTTCATACAGCACAGTCTTTATCCTTACAAAAGTATGTCTCTTGTCCATGAAAAATAGGAAACATCACTCGCAGTAAGATTATTATAAATGTATTATGTTACCAGGGATCTTGCGGTAGAAGAAACGGAAGCGAAATATCAAAGGACGCTTGTAGCTAGTCTACAGGGTTACAGTTCTTACTTGAGAAAGGTTCCCAAAGAAGAATTGGAGAAGATGTCAGATATCCATTATAAAATTATAAGAAACAACAAATTTTGGAAGTTGATCAAGTACGACGCACTACCTGTAAAGACAGCATTCTTCAATGTGTTAACATCATTGATAGATAATGCTAACATACTGCTACAGGAAGAGAAGAAACGAACTGTAACTACAATTATGAACAATTTAGATGAAACAGAGCCTTCACTTGTGTCTGCTGTTTGGGAATCCATGCTTGTTGCCATAAATAAAATAGAGGACTGGTATACCGTTATAAGCATACAGAAGCTGGCTTTACCAAAATTGTGGCGAGTTTTACGAAGCGGAGGACAATATTCTGCCAGCATTATCTACCCAAATCTGCTGCCATTTATGAGCCAGTTCCCAAAGTTCAATATCGACGTTCAGGACTTGTACACAAACTTTTTCAATAATATGCGACAGGGACTTTCTGCGAAAAGCGTGCAAACGAGCCGGTCAGAAATGTTTGCTGTGACAACGTCGTTCATTGAATGTCTACGATATTCAATTCTGCTAAACGTTCAAAACATAGAATTGTCTGTGATTCTTCTCAAAGAACAGCTAATCCCAGTGATAGGAACATGTTTGAAGGAGAACAACAGCTTAATGAAACAAATTCTTTTCTGCGAAATTGCACAGCTGGTGCGCTATTGGAGCAAGAACCGACAAAACGAGAATCTTAAATCCTACACCTATTTGATGGAACAATTTTGGTCTGAATTAAACTCGTTGTTCGACTTACTGCTAGACACGTCCCAAAATTTGGAGAATTTTAATGTTGCAAACACGTACAATTCTCAGATCGAATTCTTAATTACATTGAAAGAAGCGCCCTCGCACAGTCGTAAGAATCTGAAAGTAAAATTTCCTGATCCAGAAGAGGATATCAAATTAAAGCTTCAAACACCGACAATGGAAGTTAATGAAGACCCAGAATTCTTAAAAGAACTGAATAATTTTGTTACTTGTCTTTGTATCAAATGCTTCGATAAAATCACGGAACAACGTACTCAGGAATATGTTACGTATTTAAACAAACTTATCACGTGTTTCGAGAGTGAGAAATTATTCACAAGTTTGTCAGAATCATTGAAAACGCAAATCAATTTCCTCAGTTTCTACGATCAAGTCTTGAAGGTTTGGCTGCTGGAGCAATCGATAGAGGCTGTGCACGTTGTGGAATTAATATTCAATTTTGTTACTTATATGAACGACTCTGAGAAGGATGAAGTTTTGAAGTCGCTTACAGAGGTAAGACGTCTTGCTTCTCGATTTGGAAAATTCTTGTGTTTTCATTTTTATCCATTCCTAGTTTGAGGACATTGCAACTACAAGAAGTGTGATACATTGTGCTTTATCGAAGAAGCATAGGAATGATACAATAATACGGAAATGGTGTTCCAAGTCAAAATTAACTGGTTTATTGATAGACATAGCGAAAGAGATTGCTGTAGGAAATTATTCCGATCTCGAGAAGAATAGGGATCTAATTTTACTGGCCTTTGAGTCTTCCAATGATGACGGTAAGAATTCTAATATTTAATGATATCTTTTTAATTGTTGATCATTTTTTCTAATATTCAATTTTTCTGTTATGCTTAGATTTGCTGATCGAAGAATGCCGAATCAACGAAGTCGTGTTTATTCTTTGTGACTCAATTAACAGTGTAAATGAAACTCTTCTAATAGATTTCGGGCAATTAATTTCTAGCATTGTTTCATTGATATGGAATCACAAGGAAGCAACATTAGGAGCTGTAAGAGTGTTAGAGACACTGTTCGAATTGTGCACTCGGGACTATTTTACTGGTGATTCTACTCATATCGATGAAATAAGAGGTGTATGGAAAGATGGTCTGATGGAAGCCATTCAAAAGCTCTCTGAACTCGAATTTATTGAGCTAACTAAAAAATTTGCAGCCATAATGTGGAAGAAGATATACAGCTCGTAAGATAATTTCTTTCCTCTCTAAAATATTATTATCTTTTGATCTGCATGTTTAAAATGTTTTACAGAAATGAAGAACAATCTAATGAAATATTGTTGGACATTGCTACGGATTTCGTAGAAATTATTTTAAAAATGAATGATCAACCTCGCGTAGATAAGAGTTATATAGAAAAAATTATTTTAACATTCTTCTACGATTCTGACATATACATGTGGATGGCTGGATTAGCGCAAATTGTTCTCTATGGAGAATTATTTACTAGAAGATTTATGGGTGAAGAGTATGGTGTTGAGTCGACTGGTGATGCAATAACAGACAACACTGAAGGGGTCTTGAAATGGGCATTATTTGTTACGAATTTTTGGAAAAATATGTGCTTAATTAAAGGAAAAGCTCATGTACAAGATTTTAATTTGCCAGGAATTATAAATATAATAACGAATGTTATATATTCCCTTTACTTAGGAGGAACATATACGAAACATTATAAATCTGTACGTATAAGACTATAATTCTTTGCAAGTGTCCTAATTCTATCAAAACGAAAGCTTTTTTAATCGACTGATTTCAGACGAAATGTTATAGTAATGTCGACAAAATGTTAACTATAGTTGGTAGCAGCTTTCAGCAGTTGGAAAAATATGTTAATGAAGACACCCACGAGATGGTTCGGTCATTTTATTTGAGTGATAAATTCAACAGAGTATTTGGAGTTCAGGAGGTCATTATAATACTTAAATATTTATAAATTAATTGCTGGAGATTTCATACAGCAAAATATCGATTATTATTCTCCATTTAGCTTTCAGACAGTTTGAATACCAGTAAAGACAGTACGTGTACAGAAAAAGACAATGATATTAACGAAATAGTGCAAGCTTGTTACAAAATAAGAAATATGCTTCCTAATCAAGATGAAAATTCAAGCTACTCAAGCATTTTGGAAAAGATAATGTCCTATGAGGAAGACGATCCGACTTCATTGCTTTTCAATTGGTACTTGAATTTCTTACAAATTTTTCAATTAATTTTGATTTATTATATTAGTGTATTCTCTTTCAGCGAAATTTCGGAGATCTCGTGTGAGTCGTTAATGCTACCGTTGGAAGTTATTTCACTATTGACAAAATTAGTAACAACAGTACCGTCCGAATTAACCAACGAACAATGGAACTTTATTTTAATGTCATTAGCCCTGTGGCAACTTTCCATTGGCAAATCGAAGTCGCACATTAATAATATTAAGGTTCAAACAAAATAATTCAAATCGATGAAAAATTTCTGAACACAAATTTATAATATGCATAAATTTTCCTTCTTTTAGGTAGACGCGCTGGCAGTCTATACTTGTCAGCTGTATTATGCTGTGCAAAATGCAATTAACAATCAAGATCAAATACCTTCAATGTTACTGGACGAGTGGAACAATGTACTCGCAGGCGACATTCAAAGTGCAATTGCTCAAACCTGGATATCTTATGCAGGTAATAGACAGAACTAATAAACGTTGGCAACACGAACTTCCTAATCGCAAGATCACCCACAGAATGGCACAATGAAAGAAGAACAGATATGAGATGCGTCGTAGTGCTGGATGGCATAGGAAAAGCGGTAACCGTTTTGGATGCAGACATACTATTTAAAAAACAGGCAATTACGTCCCCAGCCGTTGCAGTAAATTTAGAGAAAACAGTACAACTATGTTTGAAATTATTGCAGTCGCCTATAGCCAGTATTCAATTAGGTGCATACCATTTACTGAAACATACTGTCTCAGAACTGGTGGAACAGGACAAACTTACCGTCGAGTTAGAAAATTTTGATGTAAATAATCTAAATATTAAGAAAATGGAGGATGTACTTAAGAATACGCAGAATATTGTCAATACCATCTTAATGGAGTTCAAGTAAGCATTACTTGATATGCTATTAAATTAACCTGTCCCCTGATACTAATTTCTTCTATTTTCAGATTATGTGACACAGTCAGTTGTACTATACAACCTTATACAGACTCTTACACGTACACTGTAGGCTATTTGCTGTTGTGGGCAATTATTTTGGAAATGTGTGCTAATGCTCATGGGGACCTACTTTATCAGTATGCTGAAGCACTCAAGTAAATACTACTTTACTATCCCTGAATTATTATTATTACATGGCTTTTTAATATACTTTATTAATTTCTATTCTTTTCAGAGATAATTTTTTCCCCAGTTTGCTAAATAATATCTTTAGGCTAATGCCGGTGGAAGTGCTTCAGGACAATAAGAACAAAGGTGCAAAGTTAACTGAGATCTTCACCACAGAGCCATCTCTTAAATTTGGAGGTAATTGTCAAAGGATTCTTTCAATTCGAATTAAAAAGATCACCGTTACTAACTATGGTTTCTTTACAGACAGTTGGACGGAATGGAGACTGGATCACATAGTCTGCTGGTTATATAGAAATAGTCTGAAGCATTTACCAGTATTAGTGAAACAATGGTGGAGCGCATCCGACAGTAGAGTCAGCGCGGCTGTCGACAAGATTACGACTCACTATGTTAGCCCCATGCTGTGCCTTGAACTTTTCAGCAACAAACCGCAGAATACAGAGAACATGCAAGTGAAGGTGCATCCGGTTTACCGTGAATTGACAGCGCTGTATCAAATGAGCGATACTAAATTGGAACTGAACATCACGCTGCCACCGAATCATCCTTTGGGACCGGTCACAGTGGAACCTGGCCAACACGCGGGTGGCACTGCCAATTGGAGAAACTGTCACATGCAACTAGCAATATTCCTCACGCATCAAGTGAATTTATACTTATTTATAAAAGCTGTAAACGTATCAGTATATCATTCTCTAACGCGGTATGCTTCCTTTTGTGCATAGAATGGATCCGTATGGGACGGTCTAACGTTATGGAAGAAAAATTTGGACAAAAAGTTCGCCGGGGTCGAAGAATGCTACATATGCTTCAGTATTTTCCACTCAAGCTCCTACCAAATACCGAAACTATCCTGTCACACGTGTCGCAAGAAGTTTCACACTGCCTGCCTGGTACGTTTTGTTTTTAACGTAATTTTAAATTTATGTTTTCTTTTAAATTCACTTTCTAAAATTAACAATCTCTTTGTTGCAGTACAAATGGTTCAGTACCAGTCAGAAGGCAACGTGTCCAATATGTAGGAACGTGTTTTAATTAGCTTGTATTATTTAGTGAACAAACTTTGTAAGTTTATTAAAGTCGTCGTTAGATTGCGGATCCTCGTGCATCGATTAATTTAGATATTTGTTTCCGATTATTATACAATTATTCGCACAAATATCCGCAGTCTAGCTACTAGACTTGTGTTTGTAAGTAAAGAGAACCAGCGATCGATACTCTGTACGCAAATTTTGCATCGTGTAGATTATGTATAATGTAAATTACGTGAAACGTCTATGTTAATAAACAGGTATTTACAACTTGCTCGCTGTACTTTCAATTATTTTGTGCACGTAATTATAAATATTTAAGGTATTTCAAATGAAAATTATTTGAAAAAATGATGTCATTGACGATGACTATCTTTCTGGGCGTATACCACATCAATTCAAAGAGAAAGCAAACATTACAAAGAATAGATAAGATTAGGACAGCTTTTAATATGGAGTTCGAACCAGATAAGCAACATTTCTGTCTGTAAAACAGGTACAACAGGTCGCAACATGACAGGTGAGTTTTAAAACACGTTACCTATCCGATAATCGAGTAAATTAGAAACGCTGTACTATTCAAAGTCTTTTGGCATTAACTTTGAAACTTGGAAAAACATCTTCGAACACTACCAATTTTATTCAAACGGTCCAAGTGGACATAATTAATCCGTCCTTTTATTCTAGTCGATATAATTGGTAAAGTCTGACCTTGTTAATTAAATTTCCGAGAGTTAAGAAAGATGGCTCGCGATATCCGATTTCATAATCGTCTGTATCTTAGACCGGATATCAGATAAGCTATACTTTGTTCAATAACAACAATTCTTGAGCTTCATTATACAATAGCAAGTCTGCTAATTAGACGTCTTCGATAGAATTTCTCTAAAAATTGAAACGGAGAGGAAGAAGAAGTAAACTCATGACTTACTATGCCGACATAGAAATTCGATGCTAGAGTCTCTGAATGAATTAGTCGAATTTTCCCAAGGTTACAAGTGGGTCCCAAGAACAAAATCGGACGGTATGCCCGATAAAGCCGTCGTCGGAGGACGTGACGTCGATGGGACTACCATCTACGTTGGCAGAGCCTTCCACGAAGGTGATATGCTGCCAGCGAAAGTGATCCCCGAGAAGGGCGTCGCTTATGTGTGCCACAACGGAGAGGAGCACCCCAAATACGACTACGAAGTAAGCATACCGAAAAATTAGCAGACCTCTAAAACCCGTAGAAAATCAGTTTCGAATACAAGAATTTTAATCGGACATTATTCCGCTATTCCGAATGCCGCATAGATAGATTGTCATTAGATTTGATTGCGAGCCTGTGCTAAGGTCCTTCCTGTTGCGATTTAATCCCTGATATCCAAGCTGTCTCTCGAGTCGATGGAAAGGGAAACCGATTAAGTTCAAGGCGGACTTGCGGGTAAACTGGCCGGTCCGCTGGTTTTTCGCAAATAATCGATGCTTGCCCAGTTGACCAAGCCTGATCTCGCGGATTTCGTGTCAAGGCAACGATTTCCATCGCGAAACCGGAAGAACCGCATTAACCCTAGCGGATTCGTTCTCTCAGGCAATTTCTGAACGTCTCAGAGATCGATCGAATGGAAGTAAAAAGAAAATCTAAACGATAGAAGATCGTACGAGCCTATTTTCAGTGCTGGCTTATTTATAACTCCAAAGCTCCCCGAACGTTATCTGTTTTCACTAGCCTCGTCGTTTTATTGATTCATCGGTGCGATTACCCGGTTGTTGATCAAACTTGCCGATGGACGCCTAATCGACGATCTTGGCAAATACTGTACTATTTTTTTCAAAGATATACTGCTATTTCAACCCGTCGATAGCGATGTGTAAAGATTATGATTCTTCGCGAGACTGATTTTCATGCAGTATGAAATAAAAGTTCGAATGGCATTTACATGACAATTAGATGCCGCAGAGAACAATTGTGTACACACGCCGGCGTTCCTCCTGATTTATCGGCAGGAGAAATCTCTATTTCCGAGCTGCATAAATCCTCGATTAATTTGCATTCCACAATTTTCTAACAGTTCTTGCGATGACTCGCGAATTCGTTCTCTCCAACACGTTCGTGACGGTAATTGACTGTAAAAGCTACCGCCTTATCCACGGTTCCATCGATCGCTCAGTCATCTTTCGGTTCCCACAGATTCTAGATCGCGGAAGGCGGAAAGATGATTACACCGAATCGAAGAAGACCGCGGTAACCGCCACCGCGGAACCAAAATGGCTGACTTCCGCGTCGCGCACGTTTCGAATTCTTCGATCGACTTTGCAAGATATTCGCGCAGGATTCCCCGTAATTTTCTCGCGTGTTCTATAACCGTGGAAAATTAACGATTTCGTTCGTCTAGGTATTAGTTCCCGTGGAGTTCGGATGGGAATTCGCCAGTAACGGAAACGTGCCCAGTAACGCTGTACAAGCCGGCTATACCGATAGTGGAGAATCGCTATACGTTGGCCGCACTTTCCACAATGGATCGCAAACAGTTGGCAAGGTAAGATTTCGAACAATTTTGAAAATTAACACAACGCGTTCTCGCAGTTATCTGAAGTTTCACTGTCGAAGCCCCACCGCTGTCACCACTTTCCATCGGACAAATGATTTTCATTGCAGATTCAACCGAGCCACAACTGTCTCTACATACCCTTCGACGGGGAAGAGCTGTCCTTCCGAGACTACGAGGTCCTGGTCGTCGTCTAACCTCGAGGCACAATGACTTTCCGCATCGCCACGCAAACGGGAACGCGTATTTTCACCACACTGTACCCTTGAAACTCGCACAGGCGCTCGACCGATACTGGCACGAAATTGGAATATGTTCGAACGAGTTGAAAAACAAATCGTTTCTTATCGGTTCTCGAATTGGTGAAAATAATGCAGCTAGACGCGAAGGTTGTACGTGCTGCGCAGGAAATGACACAGGTCACGTTCCGAGTATTCATTGTATACTCGCTAAGTAAATAAAAAATCATTGCAAGAACAAGGGCAAGAAATCCGTCATTTACAATGCCTATATAAATACCTAGCCCACGTAAATACCTAGCCCTCGTAAATGCCTATACCACGCAATATCCTAAGTCGTGTTTATTCTTTTTTCTTTCACCTGCGCCCGTCGTCATTGCCGCCCCTTTTTTTTTGCAGTCTGTGCGAATCGGAGAGTCACCACCTTTGTCTGCGGTGCACGCGATTCTTACGAAATCGTTCGCGGAAAATTGCGACGCGCAGTCGAACTTTAAATAATTTAATGCGTGAACGAAATCGACGATTAAATTGTATATCTGGTCTATTTACGATTACGAGAGTTTACGTTCGATGGCAATCTCGGCAGACGATTCGACGAAAGAGACGCTTCCTTCTCGATTCTCGAGACCGAGGTCCGCAATTCCGAGAATTTCAAGAAGCGCGACGAAGAGCGAGGATCGGTGAGGAAGACGGTGCCAGGTCGAGGATTATACCAGCGTGTCATGCTCGAACCGGTGTGTTCTGAGTCGGAGATCGAGCGGATGCTTGAGGGAAACATCAAAACAACGGGTCTACCGCGGCTCCGGGTCGAATATTTTATAGCGACACTCGAATTGCGAGCATTACTCACTTGACGACGTCATACGATCAACTCGAGAGTCAGGGCCGTAATCGACTGCCACGGATTCCACGGTAGTAGTCCATGGTATCCCCTGGACTAGCCTACACTAGCCCCTGTTCGAAAAACGCGGGGACACGTTTCAAAAACGTCGGGAGGTTGAAAAACGTCGAAAAGTTGAACGACGTGAAACGGTTCAAAAGCAGCGAAGATGCCGAAAGCAAACGAAAACGATGACTCTAAGCAGCGATGATTTTCTCAGAATCACGGCTCAGCCGGATGATCCGGAGGGGATTCGTAAAAATCCTACGGGCCATAGTAATTGGCAATTCGTCGCAATTGATCCAGCAAACGTCACCAGGCCAGAAAGGTCCGAGCAATCGTCGCTGCCACTTAATAGAATCTTTTATTCGTCGTTCTAGGTGGCCGAGAGGCGCACTTAGACTGCTCGAGTACACGGCCCTGCCTGAAATAGGCTCCCGGACCGTAGAAGACAAGACGACGGCCGTTGTGATTATTTTATCAACAAATTGCCACATTTAACGCTGCACCTCCGCCAGCCTCTAGCCTACCAGCCTGTCCGTTTCAACGGTGCTGCATGTTTACCCTCGGCACTTGGATCTTTTAGCGACCCTTTTTCCGTCCAAATCCTGATCGGAAGTCCAAATCAGCTTGATCCTACTCCGCTTCTCATGAAGAACATCGCGTAGATCAGCCTTGGAATTCGATAGGGAATTTTCTGCCATCTTTGCAGCAAAGTTCTAACCGGAAGTTCGCATTAAGTTTCTTGAAGAGGCTTCGTGGCTCGATCCTACGCTGTTCTTCACAAACAGTTCGTATATTCAGCTGTCTTATTCGCCAGCGTGCGTCTTCAGCGACGCTGAATCTTCGGCGATGCGCGCAGGTTGACCTTGACCCGAAAAGCGTCGACGAACAGAGCGGAATCGGAAGCTGTTCGCGCGTGGTTGGGCAGAGTGACGAGGCGTCTCTCGATTCGGCGACGTTTGCGCCGATCTCGTCCGAGCTGGGTGGTTGTACCCGACGAGAGGGTACGAAGCACGTGGAGAGGGCTCCGAAAGAGCACCAGAGGGGACAGAAGTCAGCAGCGAGCAGGGAGCAGGGAGCTGAATGACGGTGGAGGCAGGTAGGCAGGCTGGGCAGGCAGGCAGGAGGCAGGAGGCCTGGAGGTGGCGAGGAAGAGGAAGGGAAGGAGGCACCACGCATCTCGTAATGCACAATGGTGCATTAGCCAGGAGTAGACGGTCAGACGGTCTCTCCCGCGGACCGGCTGAAACGGAACCAAGCGGTTCCACCAGTAGACCAGATCCGAAAGACAGTCAGAAGGAAACGAACCCGACATCTTCGAGCGTTCTTCCGCATTGGTCCGCATGAGTCGTGGTTTGATGAGTCTCGAACAGGCTCGGGAACCCGCACGAGACCTCTCAGAGCTACCGAAGAGATCATCCCAGCGACCGATGCCACAGTGACGGAGACGGGGCCGCCTGCAACAGAGAATCTGCGTCAAAAATCGAAAGTTAGTGCATCAGGGGTGCGAACGAAGGTAGCAAAGAGAGGATGGCTGACACAGCAGCGAACAACCAGGTGGTAGCAACCACGAAGAAGAAGGAGGACTCTGTCGTGGAGCAGTCGGTGGTATGGAAGTCGATGACGGTGCGGCAAAAGTGGGCCTACTTCACCAGCAACATCACCGTGGAGCCGGTGATGGCCTGCTACGTGATCCCCTGCATGCTGGCGTCCCTGGCCACCCAGAATCTCAGCCTGGAGAAGGCCTGTAGAGTGAATCTAGCCTATTCGGACGAAGTCTGCACTGCCCTGGCCAACAGGAACACCACCGGCTACGAGGCCGAGGAGACGGCGGTCCAGCAGCTGGTCGCCGGGATGCAGACCTGGAAGATGGCTTTGACCAGCGGCCTGCCGACCATCCTGATTCTGTTCATGGGTGCCTGGAGCGACCGGACCGGCCTCCGGAAGCCGTGCATGCTGTTGCCGATCGTCGGCGAGTTCCTCAGCAGCGTCAGCATGCTGCTCTGCACGTACTTCTTCTACGAGGTACCCATGGAGGTCACCGGCATCTTCGAGGCTCTCTGGCCGGCTCTAACCGGCGGCTGGTTCACCATGTTCATGGGCGTCTTCAGCTACATCGCGGACATCACCACCGTCGAGTCCAGAACTCTGAGAATCGGCGCGGCGAACGTGTTCATCTCGCTCGGCATCCCGATCGGCATGGCTCTCAGCGGGATTCTGTACATGAAGCTCGGGTTCTACGGTGTCTTCAGCATCTCCACCGTGTGCTACATGCTCAGCTTCATCTACGGCCTGGTGGTGATCAAGGAGCCGGCCAAACTCCACCTGAAACAGAAGAAGACCGATCAGAAGAAGATGTCCGTTTGCAAGTCGATCCTGAACTTCTTCGCGCTGAAGCACATCGAGGAGACGTTCAAGGTCGCGTTCAAGAAGGGCAAGCACAACAGGCGGAAGAGGGTGCTCGTGCTCATGGTGATCGTTATGGTCGTCATCGGTCCCGTGTACGGTGAGTCTGTGACCGCTTCTCGAGCCAGCGAATGTCGAGAAAGCGTTTCGATCGATCGATCGATCTTTGGTCAGCGCGACGCGTCCGCATTTTTCACCCGGCTGAAAATGAAACTGAACGAGGAAAGTGAGACGGGTAGAGTCCTCGCCGCTAAACAATTGTTTTTCGCGCGTGTGCCACGCCGACTGGCGAGGTGTTACAACTGAAACTTTCTTTTAGAACAGCCGTCTGCTGTTAGATAAACGAAGAGAGCGCCGCTTCAGACTTTCAATGAACTTTAAGAAACAAGCTCGTGTTTCACTCCCGGCCGAATGAAAGTGGAAAGAGTTTCACGTAACTCTTGTTGATCGTGCTGCTTCTATTGCGGTAACCGCGAGCATTTCACGTAGTAATTGCAGTAATTCGGCCGCGACCGACTGGCGAAGGGAAAGTGGTATAGGAAAACTGGTGTATACCGGTCTAATAAGAATGATATTGCATTAGCCACACGGAAGCTTGCGTTGCATCGTAGCTCGCGTACTTCTCGTTAAGGAGGCCGAACGAATAATCGGTGCGTTCGAAAATTCGCGAACCACGCGAAAACTCGCGATCGGGGTCCGCGACTCGTCGGCTTCGGTTTGTCCCCATTCCGACGAACCAACGGCATGTTAATGCGAAATGACAATACCGCGGCCGATTGCATCGTCAATTACGGATTATTAGCGCATCATGAGTTGGTATTGCGGCGGGGGATTCAAGGCAACTCGTCGTAATTTCATTAGGCCGATAATGCGCGCGGAACATTATAATGTTCCGGTACGTGCTCGTTACTTCTTAAAGTCGTCAGATTCCGTGAAACCAGCGTAATCGCGCGCTGCGAGGCGACGATGCATCCCGGTGCACCTCACAAGATAGGGGAGAGTTCCGGATCTCCTGGTGCACCGAAGTATGCGCGAGTTTTTCGGACATTCTCCGCATTCCCGATTGCATTGTTTCGCGGTCGTGGCTAATTGATAATTCGACGAAGCAAGCCAGTTAATCCATCAATACACGACAGCCACGCGAGATAGGCATGCTAATACCAATCGTCGGAGACATTGTGTAATTGGACCGTGGAATTGCCGGACGCTAATTAAATCAAGCGTCACCATTAATTCGATCAAGCTGAGGACTCCCTTTCGACGGTGGTTCGCGCGTGGCCTGCTGCGCCGCGCGCTTCTTAATCAGTGAAAGTTTCATAGCCGAGCCCGTCTTCCTTTTTCCACCTCTGAATCTAGTCTGAAAATATATCATCGGATGCGGCTTTCGGCCCAGTTTCTTATCGCCGCCATTGAATCGCGATTAGAATCGCGGCGGCGCGTGTCCGGAGAGTGCACGCGGGATAGTTGGCCGACGGTCCCGTTTTGCCGAGCGTTCCCTCTCATCTTTTTCGTCGCATACACCGTCGAAGAATGTTCTACGCTCGAAGGAATTCATCCTTCTCCCCGGGAACTAATCAATCTTGCTGCCGAGTCCTTGATTCCAGGCGAACTTTCTGCTTTGCACAATTTTTTCGCAGCGTCTCTCGCTCGTACCTTTCGTCGAGCAGAGCGTTCGCACGTGTTGCGAGAGCGAATGGAAAGCATCGTCGATCGATCACTCCGGCGACGTCCCCGTCGTCGGTAGCTCGAAAGGCGAACGAGTTGGAGCAGCTCTGTTGTTCGGGATCGTTTAAGGAATAAACAGGACGGGCGGTTCTGTTCGCGGTAGTACCTACGCGCGAAGTCAACATACCTATTAGAACTATATTCTGTGCGTACGAATGCTAATACGGTCTGATGACTTAAGTACTCTGATGTAATTTCAGATCTTTGACCGTCGGAAATAAGTCTAGTCTTGGTCGAAGGGTCCGCGTTTGGATCGCTTCGGTCTCGCTCTCGCGCGAACCGCCGCGGTTCCACGATCGATTCTCTGAAATACATCTCGCGAATATCAATGGATCCATCGCCGGCAGCGTCTCCTTTTCTCGGAGCTAGACTGAAAACACGGGGAATAGAACGCGACCGGAGCTCGAAAGCTGATTGGATTCTGGTTTAATGAAACAAACTGGATCGCACGGGTCGGTAAATGCTCCTCGAGCGTCCGTCGTTGACGTTGACGTTCGCGTTGACGTTGACAGACGTCTCAAACGAATCGCAAAGAAGCGAACGCGTGGAACGATTCAATCTAGAAATTCTTCACGGCTCTATCCTCCAAGCAACGCGTGATCTAACCGTCCTGAACGCGTTTTTCGACAGCGGCCGGTTGCTTACCCGTCACGAAACTTGCCACGAATTATCGCATGGATCCGTGTTAAGGGCAGATTATTCTCAATTGAGTCAACTCGAAAATTAGGTTCTTCGTTTGAATTCTCTGAATCGGCGCGGGGATTCTTGGTCATTACGAGCCGTGTGAACACAGTCTAGAGCCACGGTTCCGGTTAGAACAGAGCCGTCGACGATCCATCGTCGATCCATCGATCGATCTCCCCCGGAACGAACTGCGGCATTCTTATTCGTTGGCTGTCCCGTGCGCAAGCTTCGGGAAAATACGGTAAAAAAACGCGTGAAGAAACAGGAGCCGATCTAATTGGCTAACAACAATTAGTCGACGCGCATCGCCGTGCAACATTAAAAGCCAAGGCGTTATGCTAATTAATTATTACTCATCGCATCGTGTTCGAGTCTGAATTTCCCTATCCTGTCAGATTGAATAGCGGATTAAAAGCGGCTTTAGGATCGCCAGATTTTCCGCGGGACCGAAACGATCGCAAAGAAAACAAGACAATGATGTGATAACGACCGAAACTCGACGGAAATGATTAAACGGAGACCGGTGATGAACGAACTTGTTGTGTAACGCCGGCGCATTCTTATGTAATGCCAGGATAATAACGTCTCGAAAATGACTCGGGATCAAGTTGGTCATGACGCGGAATTTCGTGATCGATCGCTCGCTCTCCTAGAATCCGTCGATCCATCCTAATCGATGCTAGCTAGGTGAAACGCGGGGATCGAGGCCGTCCCGTGATCCGAGTAGTTTCTGTTCTACAGTGGCCTTGGACTTTTTAGGATTACTGAAATACTGGACGAAAAAGGTTCTCCTTGTTTAAGCGCGGTCTTCCGCGTGTAATTTTCAATTGAACTTTTCGAGTCGGCTGCGCGTCGTTTTGCCGACGGCGCAGCAACATTGCAGATGCAACGTTGTACGTTCAGCTGCAATTCTGAAAAACGTTTTGACCATGATCTTTCATGCCGTACGAGCGGAACCGTCCCACCCACATAGGATTGTCCGTGGTTTGCAAAACTACCGTCGATTCTCGCGTGTGCGAAAATGCTCGTCCTTTACAACAATGACCGAGCCGGTGGCTACGGCCTGTCCGATTAACTTTCGTATATTCGGTACGCGGATAACGAGACTGACGTCATGCTCTCTTGATTCCAGGTGAAATGGGGGTGATGTATCTTTACATGAGGTACAGGTACCACTGGAACGAGGTGAAGTTCAGCATGTTCACCACGTTCGCGATGGTGACCAATCTGATCGGTGAGTAGGCCAATTAAAAATCAATGGTCGTTAACGATGTCGGCGAAACAAAACGCCGCAATTACAGTTGGCAAAAATAATTATGCGTGCAATTGGCCTAACGTGTAATTCGTGCATCAACAAAGTAGCCGCGGCGGCGATTGTCATCGGGAACGGGTAGAGAAAATTACTGGCTGAAGACGTTTCCGCGACCGATTTCCCTGATGACATTTAATTTCTGCATCGTTCGCATTGTTTGCCGCGAAGGTTTTCTTTCTTTTACGCGGAACCGAGATATCTTTGCCTCGATTACGTCGAACACGTGAGAGAATTATACACGGTGGAGCGACGGAGCGTGCTCGCACGTGAGGTTGCATCCGCCATTTATCCGCCGCGATGCAGCGAGACGCATCTTCGTGCGTGGTGCAGCGTTGCACGCCAACTGTACCCTTGTCTTCACTCTCCTTCTCTCTCTCCCTCCTTCAAGCTCCATCTTCTACAAACAATCACATAAAAAATTTCAAATTAATCACTGAAATCCTCAGACGTCGTTTTAAAGTAGACGAGCCTTCGAGCAACAAATGCATCAAACTTGCACAATTAATTATGCAGATGCGTTTTAACATTTACGCCCCGAAACGTAAGAGTTACTGTCGATTGAAGTAAGAAACATTTGTCGCAGGCACCGCGATTTCTGTCGGCGTATTCAGCCACATCCTGAAGATCGACGACGCGATCGTCGGGATCATGAGCTCGATGAGCAAGATCCTCGCTGGCTTCGTCTACGCGTTCGCTACCACCGACTGGATGATCTATTTAGGTAAAAGGGCGCTCTACGAATCGATCGTCGCTAGACTAATTGCGGATTATTTCTCTGAATTACAGGTGCAATCGTGGAAATTGTGAACGGGACATCGTTCATCGCGATGAGATCGATAGTGTCGAAGCTGGTGTCCGCGGACGAGCTCGGTGAGTGATACATGGATCAACGAAATAAGAAACCTGTGTACGCTTCTACCGTTACGCGTACACAGAGAGCGCGTGCGTCGGTGCAATTAACGATGCATGCGAACGCGATTAGCGCGTACGGTGGCAAAAGTCAACGCGCGATCCGTAAACATGAGGACAGAAACACCTGTGTCGAGTATGCAAATAGTTCCGCGACGCGTCAGAAAGATGGATCGATCGTAACATTAAACCTACCGAACTCTAAAAGTAACTAACGAGTATCGCTTTCACGATTTTTATTATACGTACGCTTGGATTAAGAAATTGATTTGTCTTTATAATTTCAAATTTTCCAATAACGTTTATAAAATGAATTTGGCAAAGTTAGGTGAACGCGAGAGATCGGCGCAGCGTCTGTAAGATTCCTGATGACGTTGCAAAGAAGAGAGACTAGTCGCGAATCGGATTACATATCCGCGTCAATTTTTTGGGGAATAACGTCTTGGAAACACGATATCATTAACAAATGACTTTGTGCCGGTGTAACGTGACAATTTGCCAGGAATTATGGGAATTGTACCCGTTCGAAAATGGCGCGGTAACCTTCGCGGTAATCGGACTGTTTGCTGGCGTTTTACCTTCGTCCCCGCTCGGCGTTTCCACGGAACCGTGTAAATAGAATAATTTTATTTGATCTTATCCTCGAGCCAATTTCCCACGGACTTTTCTCTTAAGTGGCGTTGGCCTAACGAGGTTTTCCTGTCCTAAGTGGTTAAACACTCCGAACGGAGGCCTTAGAAATTCTACCGCAATTTCTGAATGGTTCCACAGGCAAAGTGAACTCCTTGTTCGGCGTCTGCGAGTCGCTGATGCCGCTCGTCTACGGGCCAATGTACAGCTCCATTTACGGTGCAACCATGAAGTCTTTCCCAGGGACGTTCTTCATCGTCGGCGCCTGCATGACCATGCCCGCAGTCTTCGCCTTCTTGTGAGTTCCTTCAGCCGGCACAGCTTTTTTATTAACTCTTCCAGAACGAACGTTGCAAACCTACGAATTGAAGTAGTGTTAGTACATTGAAAAATCCTCGTCCGCGAAGGGTTGATTCTAAATGCAGCGTGGATTCGCGTTGTCTATTCCTGCGAATATCCGCGGTTTAGGGTTGTATTCTCCGGTGAAACTGACTGATCGATTTCGAACAGCTGGCTGTACACGGAGCACCGAAGGGATCGTCAGCTCCTGGAGCAGGAGAACAAGTCGAGCAACAAAGCGGACGGCCAGGAAACCGAGGGCGATCCTAGACAGACCAAGTGGCAGATCTCCGCCGAGAAGAAAACCGATGTTCCTACGATGAACGGGATGACCAACGCAGCCTTCGAGGCTGATCGTTAGCCTAACTTAAGCTCAAGACGCGCAATTTGATCGGAAATTCATTTGGGAATGGTAATTCTCGAGTGAATGCGAGAAAGGCGGGAAAATGGTGTGTCAATGAGATGGAAGAGAAAGAGAAAGGGACAGCACACCCAGGAACTCTGTCGAGAGATCGCGAAACGAACAGGTTTAACGTACTATTTTTTTCCGGTTCTTAAGTTGCGTTACGAACGAACTCTTTTTTTCTTTATATTTTTCTTTATCTTGAAACTCAAATAAAGGATAACTCTACTTGGGCAACGATGTTTTGCAAACGAGATTCGAAAGCGTCGGGACAGAAATCGTCGATCGATCGGAAGATCGCCCGTGAAATTGGATCATGTTTTATTTTTCTCTCTTTGTGTGTATTTCGTTCTGGTAAAGAATGCGACAACCTGATGAAGCTATCCTTTATTTCCAGTTCTAGTACAAGCAGTCTCCGGTACTTAAGCGAATTGTGACAATAGACGAAACACGAAACAGAGGTATTATCTGTTCGAGCGTATCAGTATTACGAACGCATACATCTCCCCCTGCTTAGCTGCTAACTAATTCATGGACAGTTTCATCCTGCGCTCGATATTTCTTTCAGCGCCTTGGCTGCCAGGCATACGGGTGCCATGATCTTTTGAGACATTCAAATTCCAAATCGGAGAGAAAGCATCGATTCGAGAAACGGGGAAACTTTTAAATTGTTTCGCGCGATTGCGTGGCAGTCATCGTGTAGAATCACAGAGAGATTTTCCATTTCTCAAGGGAGTCTCGCACGCGAGCCAGATATCGATTGTACATTTTTATTGAATAGTATTTATATTAAGAAGCCGCATCATTTCCGTACGTGTATTATAGCTTCTTGTGATATAGTACAATAGTTTTGTATTTAGGAGATAAATAGTGTTACGGAAATAAAAAGTTTTCATTAACCATTACTCACGACGATCTATCTCCGAAAGATCCATCAAACTTCAGGGATCTACTTTGCTGACAGCTTCCTAAATCCCTGCCTTGCCATCGTCCATACGAACAGTTTGCCAAACTGCCGCGCCATCGTTGTCACAGCTTGGCAACTCTTCCAAACTAAATTAAATTTCGTTACCCCATGTACAAATGTTGCATAACGAATTTCGAAAGAAATAAAGAAACATCGAGCGTAAACAACTCGCGATAACGAGCCAGGAAGCTAAACAAACTATATCTTATCTATATAGAAATAAAAGACAAATTTTTCCTTCAAAGATAAGCGGAATTTCTACACTATCGATCCTCGTCGTCTCCTTACTTACGCGTGTAATTGAAAAACTAAAACATTCGAAGTCAATTAAATAAATGTACGAAACAAAACGGTTGCGATTCGAAAATTTGAAAGGCGCGTGGCGCGCGCATCGGTCGTTGCGTCGATAAAATCGTTGCGAGTCATCAATGACGATCGAATCACTGACGATATGTACAACCAGTAAGCAATAAAGACGACAGTCCGTCACGCCATATTACACAGAACACAGCAACGCAAACGTATGCAGGTAAATAGATATTGAAATTCACAAGTAGTAATTTGAAAAATTAAATGTCGCGTGGCGCGCGCATCGATTGCTAGGTCGGTAAGATCGCTGCGGGTTATCAGTGGAGGTCGGATCGCTGGCAAGGTGTACGATCAGTGTGCAATCGTGTTCCCGATGACTGTACGTCACGTCACGTCACGCTGGTCAAGCCACAGTAACGCACCGCCGTCGAAGCGAGGTGGCATGATGTGAAGGAATTTGGATCGTGCGAACTTTGTACAAATAGTCATAGAGTTGACGCGCGGTTCGTCGTACGTGCCGCCTCGTATCGCCGATAACGCCAAACACAGTTGAATCGCGATCGCGATCCCGAGCACCTACGAAAGAGTTCGCGGCTACCCTCGTGCGTTTTACCCCGTGTTCGACACGAGGTCGACGGAAATCGGGACAGAGGCGACGGGATCAGGTTTTCTCCGAAAAAGTTACGTCGACCGCAGAGAAACGACGCTCTCCTTTTCATTCTCTCTATCTTTCTTGATATCTCTCTTTCTCTCTCCCTCTCTCTCTCTCTCCTTCTCTCTCCTTTGATCTTGCACGCGGAGACGGCGTTCTTTTCTCTCCGTTGTTAGCACACACGAACGGACAGAGGTACAAGTGAAAACGTGAACGTCGAGCGAAACGACGCTCGGCCAGCAAAGGTGAGCGAGATTCGGGAAAACTAGACTGAATCCATTTTCTTGACAATGGTCCAATTGCGAATTGTTGCCGTTGGCTCGCATTCTTCGACCAGAGAAACACGCCGTCCAAGAGACTTTATGGCACATCGATCCTCCAAATTACAGTTCATCGAAACGTATATATACATACTTGGATCTTTGTTTGGCGGCTTCGTGATTAGGGGCTGAAACAACCCTCGCAAGTTCTGAATGAAGATTATATTCATTGCGTAACACAAATGCAATTTCGATCGTCTATTTGTAGCAAGATTTCCTTGGAGTAACTTCTTTTTATAATTTTGATTTTCTTTTCTTCCATTTAAATATGAATCGTCGCAACGTTTGAAAGTTACTCACGGGGGTCTTGCAACTCTTTCGAGGATTCTCACGCTTGCACAAGCAAACATTAACGTTCGCGATAGTTTTATGTGCTTTTTGCAAATACTCCTATTGGATAACGTCATGAAATTACGGCATGTGATTCTTCTGGGCTGGAAGCTTATACTGTTCCGTAAATGTGTAACAACTTTCGAAGCAACGTCTAGTTATCGGCTATGACAAATACTTAGGCGATAAACAAGCCACACAAAGTTATCGGGATCGCGTAGCATCGATATTACAGCTAGTTTGCAATGACGATAACTACAAGTTACTTTGAAACTGATCCGAATTGTTGGTTGTTGGTCATCACACAAATTCTATTCGGTAAAAGGTTGCCTTCATTTCATAAACCCTCGAGGTGGTTGCAAAGCCTTCATTGTCGTTAAAGGCCGTACTATTTTCGCTTTATCTACATGCAGCGACGGGCATTCAAATTACAAATTCATAACAATGAATGCAAGACCGGTTTCCGCACAAAATAACTTATTTTATGTTCACGGTAGAACGATGCTGAAAGGGTTCTGAGTACCGGTAGGCTTCGTGGAACGCGCGAATGATTCCTGCCCGGAGTTGCTGTCGTGCCGGTCGGCTGTTGCCGGCGACAATCATTCGAGAACACTGTATACGCGCTTTGAAAGTTTATCAGATCCAGGAAACAGCTGAGCGAGAGCTTTATCAGAATTACCATGGATGATTAATTCGGCCAGTGTGGTATAATATCACCACATTCCATTATCGATGCTTGCTTGACCCTTGTACAGACGCCCCGAAAGCATTGCGTTTATCCACGGCCACGTAATCATCCGCTCGTCATTGTATTTCGGTGAATATCTTCGTTTCGCGTGTATTTTAAACGTGTATCTCTTGCACTGCATGCTGGTAGCGTCACCAAACGTTTTGAATTACCAATTCCAATGATTGATAGTGACTTAATCACGTATCCACGCGATTGCGTGAACAATAACTGTGCAATGCGTATCGACGACGCAATCATAATCGGACGCCGCGGATGTTTGCGTGTCGATTCGCATTTTTATGATCCGGATTGCCAACAAACGCAAAGAATCCACGTATTAAATTTATAATCTCAATAAGTAAGCGTTTTCATAAACAACCGGTATGGAACTTTAATTATTTACATAATTTTGCTACGATGCAGTTTGTGCTGCGCGTTCATCGCAGAGACGAGTACACATCTGAAGACTGTGCGCGACAATTCCCGCGATTTTTATGGTAACTGGAGCTCGTGCATATCACCTTTTAAGTACACGGCTGACTTATCCAATAAAACGGTCTGATTCTGCGAAAAATTTGCGTATCTTACCGATATAATTTCAACGAACAATCTCGCGACTGTTTCTTATTAATAATGGTGAACTGTCGGCCGATGCAAACGCTTAATTATTATTATCAAAACACGATAGAGTCTCGCGCGTTCACTCAGCCATTTCTTTACGTCATAAAAAACGAATGAGAGGTCGTGATAATCTTCGATGATCAATTTAACGTGCCAATAGAATCTGCCGACGGGCTCGACGGTCCCGATCATTTGCTTGGGCGCAACCGTATGCCAAATTAGTAACAATTAAATCCGTCGCAGTGGTGTGACTATAGCCAATCGGCTGTCTGAAGAATAACGAGCCTCGATTACCAATACTCTAGTTAACGTTGTCTTCTCTGTACATCGACTCCCGCGTAGCCAGTTGGCCAGTTCTATCACGCGAGAAAACAAGCACGAGACTACGCACGTAACGCTAGATGATCATAATTAAAGGTCGGGGAGAACATATCCTTCAAATGTCGAATGACAAACAAAAACAATAAATCGGTTTCATAATTGCTTTTGCCAAGGAAGATGAGCTAACTCGCGTTTGTCATGTACTCTGACTTGTCCGCGCTAAGCTTCTTAAGATTCTAACGTATTCGCTGAACCGACAATCAGTGCAAAGCTAGTAATACAAAGACCAAATGTTGAGTCACCTCAATGAGGAGCAACAATGATGGAATGACTTAATGCGACGATGACTAAGATATTTCTAGTTTCGTTGCCGTGAAACCGTAAAATTCTCTGGTAACGGGAAAGATGAATATTCATGAAAATCAGATGGTTGACCAATACTTGAAAGTTTTCAAAACGAGTTTCCTGTTCTCTTTTTGGTCTTGAGGAGAGCTGACTTTCATGATCATTTACTGTTGCAGCTTAAAGGGATGCCACCAAAATGGGCTTGGATAATTTTTCATCTCGTGATTAGCGCGACTGCGTCCTTTGAACACGACTCATGGAAGGCTTTCATACAGTTAACAGAATTCGATTATGAGGATAGCTGTTTCTCTACCGCTGAAGCTGAATGGGCGTTTGTTAGTTCCCCGTCTAATAAGACACTGTCCACATGGGTAAATCTCTGATAACGTATTAACTTATCTGCATTCGTAAATATTTATGTGTTTGTTTCGTACACGTTGTTTCGCCGAGCGTATAGCAAAATGAAATAGAAAATTTTATACGTTTGTAAACTGTTATTGGGTTACAGGAAGAGAAACTGGTAAATTATGCTGATTTCAAACACATACAACAACTCGAAGTTGCTGATAGGCCCAGGGATAATAATGTTAGCGATCCCTCCTCGCAATATAAATATAATGTTGCTATGAACATAGGAGATGCTCTACTGAACAGTAGTGATTTTAGAACGGTAAGATGCATTTTGTTAAACTGAATGTTTAAAGCATGCTATCATAGAAGATTTGAAATGATCTTACTTTGCAGCTTGTTCACTTTGCTGGGACAGCAGAGTTCAAAAGATTATCTGCAGTGTGTAGGATATCCTTGACCAACTATACGCATAGAGGTATAGATATTAAATAAATAATAGAAATGTATCTGCTAAATATTGAAACTATTGACATTTTCAGATGTGGAACGCGTACTGCATTTCAGTAACAATGCTGAAGGGAAGAAAAATGTTTGGACAGCATGGCACCAAGAGTTATCTGACTTAGCTAAAAATATTACAACTGTCCTCCCATTTGTTGAACAAGCTGCCAAAGAGAATGGTCAGTGTTTGAAAGAGAATAATTAAATTCTATATTAGTTCAACAACAATATAGCTAGCGGTAAATTATTATAGGTGCCACAGATTTTATACAATACTGGGAATCGTTGAGTGGATACAAAGGCGGCTACGAGAATATTAAATATGAATGGAGCAGAATCGCTAATCTCCACAAAAAAATACTACAACATGTGTTGAATAATTTATCTCATAAATATAATTTCAATGCAAATGAGACAATCCCAGCCTATCTGCTTGGTGAGTTGATATCGTGGGACAGTTGAATTAATAAGAGAAGAAGTTTCTTATAAACTTTACCTCATTGTTGTCTACTTTACAGGATCGTTGCAAGGAAGCGACTGGACCACAGTTGCAGTGGATGTATCTCCTTATCCAGACCTAGTGCATAACATAAAAAAGAATCTTTGGAAAAGAGTATGTAATGATTATTTTAATAATAGATGAACGTAAATTAAAACGTTAACAAACGTCGTTTCAGAAACTTCTTGGTAAATCATTGTACAAAATTGCCTCTGACATGGGCGCGCAATTATTAGATAATGTTCCACAATCTGAATTTTGGAAGAATAGTAATTTTAACGGGCAGTGTCCATCTAAACTAATTAATTTTTGCAAGGATAGTAACGTGAGGTGTGTACCTTAGGCTAATAGCAACTATACCTGCATATTTTGCATAATATTGTAACTAAATATCCTTACAGAGTATCTACTTGCTACCAACCTACATTGAGCAATTTTCTCTCGGCTCACAAAAATATAGGCAAGGTGTTATTCAATAAAATGTCTGCAGATAATGTTCCAGTACTTACTACAGCCAATAGATATTCCGGTAAGACTAGGATATTCTAAAATATTATATTTATTCTAATAATGGAAATTAACATTTGTGTAAATTTGTAGCTTTAGAAGAAGGTGTAGCGGAACTGTTTAGCATCCTAGCAGCCAGTCCGGCTTGGCTAAACCACTCTGGCATTATAGATAATTCAGTCAGCAATGATCAAGTTTTAATGGTATCCCTAATGATAACTGCATTGGACGTACTACCTCGACTAGCTTATTATATGTCGGCAGACATGTGGAGAATCAAGGCCATCGAAACAGGCATGAAGCCCGAAAATCTAACGTTATCATGGTGGCAGCACAGGTATTAATTTACTAAATATCAATGTGACATAGGAATATATTTTACTAGATATTGATTTCGAATCTTCGTTTAAGACAAGAATACGAAGGTTTGAACAACAATGGAACAGAAATACCCACGTTCCTAAATGACGATTATATCACCAGTAATAAACCATATCTCTCGTAAGTAACAGTAATGATTAAACGTGTAATTGTTCCGATTAATACTTGCATAGTATTGGCATAAGCGTTAATTTTGCAGCAAGATAACGGGAACAATTCTTGCCTTCCAATTCTATGAATATCTTATGGAATCCACGGAAGTCAGATACGACACCATCGTGGGAAGACAATCGAAAGCTGATTTCATGTATGTATCAACAAAAATTAATAACACTTTTGTCAATGATAAAAATTTCTCGACCGAGATAGGAAATTGACAATTATATTTTTCTCATTAACAGGAAATTAGTTCAAAGCGGAGGGAGCAACGAGTGGTCAGAAATAATCAAGAATATTTTAGAAATAACAGAAATATCCGCTGATCCGATTCTATCGTTCTTCTCTCCTTTGGAAGATTTGATCGACGAGTTGGATGAGGATTTTAAGTACAAACCAATCACCATTAAGGAGTCAGAGTTACAAGAATTAGAGAAGAAGATAGTTGCAGAAGTAAATGCCCCTACAACGACCACAGTCACGCCAAGAACGGTAATCGCGAGAAATAGAATAGTAACGTCAACGCCTTCCAACAAAGAAAATAGTCTAAGGGCCGAGGCGAATGCCGTAGCCAACAGCAACAAGAGCTTAGTGTCGAAAACATCTGTTCACGGGACGGAGCAGAAGTCTGAGAACCATAATTTGTCGGGATCAGAAGCGTCAACTAAAGTTCCTTTCGACGAGTCATTAGACAATAGTATAGACCCCGACCAAGACACGAAACCAAAGATGAATACTAGTAAAGCGGTGTGGGCGGTAGGAGCAGTGCTCCTGGCGACGATAGTGATTTGTGTAATAGCGATCTTTGGTCGACAACGATGCCGCAAAACGCCGAAAAATAGACGATACGTTTAACCATCAGGTCTATTTGAGCCGCCGAAAAAGCATATATTTATTGTTCTTTGCATTTAGATTGTAAGGTCTCTTTTTTTACCCGAATAATTTATCGTCATCCAGAGAAAGACATTATAACTGATTCGCAATATCATGAGAGATCGTACATTCCTCAGGCTGTTCATTGCGGGACAAAGACTGAGGCTACACACTCAATTCACAGTTCTTTCGCCCAATGAGCAGCACGCACAACAAAGAGAATGTCAAAAAAAGGAAATCAGACTTTCGATGTAAGAAAAAGTATTAATCATTCGCGTTCTTTGAGTCCGGAATAAAATTTATTTAATTTAAACCGCGATATGTAAATAGACGTACCTTAACCACTTGCCTTGCAATGTCTTTCTGTGCTTCTTGAAGTTTGAAAATTCAAATATTTGGCGCGCCGAAAATGAAAGGGTTGCGCGCGCTCTGTCACGTGATCAACCATGCCGCCATTGTTGTATCTCGATTGAATTCTGGAACGAACGTAATAACAATGAAATTTTATTGTGAGGCAAGGGGTTGATACTGTTTTCAGAAAGGAAATTATATATATATATTATATACATTGTTTTTTTTGTTGTATTTCATACCGAATTTTGCACAAATAGACCACGAATTCTAGTATAAAAGTTGATCGTGTATTCCAAGTACAACAGTGTTCCTCTACAAGTATGCCAAACCGTAGTAAAAAAAGAAAATCGAATTGAACGAGATTTTCGAATAGTTTTCGCCTTCTATTTTCTATAGATCCTCTAGAGAATTATACGACAGTAAAGTCTTCGTAAATTCAAGTTTATAGTGAAGGAGTCTATCCCTAAGACGTGTACATAATCACCGAACAAATAGTAGAATAAAAAAATGACGAGAACGTATCTATTCGAACGTGACAAAAATTCACAGATCGTACAACATTTTTCTACCATTCGTACGAAACGTGTGCGTCATTTGTAACGGATTGTATGGAAGATTTATATTTTTTATAAAAGTATATTTATTTTGTACCTAACGAGAAATGCGCTAATAAAAATCTTGTTCCGGTACAAACATCGAATTTTCTATTATTGCTACCACTTTGAAAATGCTTTATACATAACTTTAAAATCTCGCATGTACAATTATTTACTAAAACAAGAATACAAAAAAATTGAAATTATTAATTTATTACATGCCTTGGTTATGTTCTCTGGAGCCCTCGCGACAGCATACATTTCCGTACCTTCCACTTAATAAATCCAGGTTTCCACCTTCCATGAGAAATTTCGAGTATCCTGATAATATTGTTCAATATTAAAACACTTATTTAACAAATTTAAACAATTCAGAAACAAATATTTAACTTTTATACTTTACCTTGACAGCGGAAGTTCGATTTAAACGACGCGTAGTGACTGATTGAGTCGTATTTCGTTTCTGCTAGCTGATTGGACCCGTCTTCAAAATGCTGCGCGGTGATTGGCTGGACGTATAAGCGATCTCATTGGCCCACTGCCTAAGTCCACAAGCGCTACTTTTGAATCCCTTCGTGCGCTCATTAAACTACGAATATATTATATTCTTATTTTTTTAAGTAAATATTATTTTATATGGTTCTTTAAATACAGAAACTATTTAAAAAGCGTGTGTACTATCTTTCCGCGCATAATCTAAGCGTTTAAATAATTTTTTTACTAGTACAAAAAATTTAATAAAATAGTATAAATAAAGTATTACTGAACGTTTAACTAACTTTAGATCTATAAAGAAATAAAATATTATATACTCATTCTGCAGTGAAGATATGATTATCAGGCGATTTTTGTTCATTAATTTTGTTTATATATGATTATCAGGCGGGATAGTGTTTACACGGAACGTTCGTTGCTACCGTCCCCGTCATTAGTCAGAACTCCTAGGCACCCAGGTACGGGTCATGCGAGGAAGTATAACAACCTTTCCAGCAGGGGCTATCGAAGTCGGAGAAAATCAATATAAGGCGAAGAGTAGGTTCGCAATCGTGGCACGATCGTTCGCCTTGAGGAGTAGAATCGTATCGCCGGCTAAGAATGCTGTTCTATTGTTCCACCGTTATCGTTTGCTAGCGGTTACTCATAGGCGCGTTCTGTCATTGGCAGAGGGACACGAGGAAGGGCCCGACAAAAAAGAGAGATAACGGGGCAACGAATTCGTGGTAGAGTCCGGAAAGGAGAAAGGGAACAAATCGTGGATCAGTTGTTCGATCATAGACGTCGTGGAGGGTGTCGAGTCGAGACATGCGCGCGTGGTAGCGGTAATGTTAAGGGTTGCCCGGACCACCAACAGTTCCTTATCGTCGCGCCCTTCGCATGGATACCAGCTGAAACTACTGGCGGGGGTGTTCGTGCTTGAAATTTACCCGCGCCCTAAGGGAAACTGAGTCAGCTTAGACAAGGGCCGAAGGGGAATATCATCCCCTTTCGTCGTGTTGCGAGCCGCGTTCGGTGAAGAGCATGCGCGCCTAGCATACAGGGGTTGTGTGTTGCAGTCAGGGAGGGGCTGGCTTTCTCTTCGACGGAGTGACTCAGAATATGCATTCCTGAAAGTACATCTTTCGTGATTTTTATCCGTGTGACATGCGTATACCGCTGACCGATCATTCTATCGTGTACCACGTCTGCAATATTCATCCCGCGATGTCATAATTGGTGGCAGTGTCGAGTGTGTTGCGTGGATCGACTGTCAGCTGTCCCTTCACCATGAACGTGAGTACTCGTTGCCTCCGACTATCGACTCGTTTTCTAGCTCGCGTGGGCGTTCCTCTCGTCTCAACATGACAAACTCTCTCTTTCTCCGACTGGAACCTGAAAAGAGGATTGCTGTTAGTATATTGCCCCCATAGTCGCAATCGTAGGACCTAATACGTCATTGACCTCCGCGCCGTGGATAAAATCGATGCGAAGGTTACTTATAATCCAGAAAGCTCTGCTGTACGATCGTTCCTTGCGGTCTCATAGGTCTCGATAAAACAGGGTAGTCCTTGGGTCTCCTTAGGAATAACCATCTTCGCAGGCTGCGTTGGTCAATCATCTTCGTTGGTCTACTATTTTCAGCAACAAATTTTGAAGATGAAAATCAGTCGATCGACACGCTATTCACCGCGCTATTGTTTCACGAAGTTTATGAAACTTATGAAACACAACTAACAGTTTCACATAGAACAAAGGTTTTCTTTCGAGATTATCATTTGACAAAAACGTAGATAACGCGGAGACTGTGTTTTCCGAAACAGTATCTTTTCGGTGACCCAGGGATTATGCCCTATAAGGGGTTAAACAAGACAATACCGATCGATTCCTCGGGCCCCGGCAAGCGGAAGATAAGTGTATCAAGAAACGATTCCTATCTCTCCTATCTCTCTCTTCTCTTCTCTCTCTCTCTCTCTCTCTCTCTCTCTCTCTCTGTCTTTTCCAGACGTGATCTCTCTTTGGGAACGAGTGACCTTGTTCCCCCAAGCACCCTTCGGGTTTTGTTAGTCGAGAATCGCCTGCTGGTTGTTGTTTACGATTGTTAATTACGATTCTGATGCCTTTATTCTCCCTCTCGGATTTTTCTATGCACCGGCCAGAAAGGAGAGAACGAAACAAAGCCATGTGGGACGCGGAAAGAAATGTGCTATGAAGTTATAAACCCCACGTATCCGGACAAGCATTATCTCGGTTTCTGCGATTCCTTAACACTTTGCGGTTCCAAGTAGCCCTTATCTTTGGTTCCAGAAGCTACGTCTCCAATTTGCTAGCAACTGGCTGCAATAGAAGATAAACTATTAAAGTTGCTGTTATTTACAACCGAGATTAAATTAGTAAAATAAGTTGCTATGAAATCGAATATCGAGTCGAAGAGTAAGGAAACGATTCCATGAAAAATCAGCCACGCGAAATTCGTAAATTGATCGGAGCATCGCAATAACGGGTCGGAGAGCTCGATGACTAGGGTTCCAGTCATTCCTCGCGTTCATTCCGTATCGAATTCCAAAATGATTGTGCCCTCGCCCGCACGACACAGGAACGAGGAGTATTTTTCCTTTAACGATGCTCGTCTTGGTCCTCAGCAAAGGGAAATGCACAGGAGAGTCTTTCGGGGATACTCCTTCGCTGCACTTGTGAAGGTTTAAAAATAGCGTCGCGTTTTATAACGCGTGAAACACGAAATAGCTCGAGAATGTGGATTTCTTCTCTAAGTACCTAAAACTGAAAAGAAAGAATGTTATCGTCTGGTGGCTACCGAAATCGAGGATGTTCTCATGCGTCGTTTGATACTAATTACCATCGCAATGTTCCCAGTATTTTTCGATTCATATAGAAAATATTCTGGAACGTTGTACGGGCAGACTAATTAATAAGTCGATAATATTTTTCAGGCCTTGGCGACAGATATTGTCTGCGGCAACGGAGACCACGTTGGTGAGTTCGGATGCGCATACGTTCCCGTGATTTATACTTCTCACGACCTATTTACAATGCAGATCAATCTTCAAAGTATCGAAGCAAGCTATTTGTCGTAGCGCTTTGTAGCTAGAACATTTTTATTTTCATCCAGCGTATCCTCTTCAACATGCTCCTCCGTTGCATTCGATTTTAACGGAATTTAAGCTTGTTTTCCACCCTGCGCACGAGTAGTCGATAAACTGCGGATATATGCTTGTGCATCTCACGCTGCAATTAAACGAACCTCGAGATTCATTAAAGGAATAACCGAGATTCTTGCACTCGACGTTACTTTGACTCCAGGCCGTAGAAGTTTAGCAATGCGAAAATCATTCGAAGTTGCTGAGGATCGTTGATTTTTCAACGATCTGCATTGTCGATCCATATTGTTCGGCTAACCGCATTGTGGTTCCCCGGGATATCCTTTGTCCGAAGTCATTTCGAGCACACTAGGAACAAAGAGAATCTTATAATGCGATTGTGGCAAACGGGATTATTTCGGCGCGTCCCGCTTCTTCTTTCTATCTGTCCGCACAACAGCGTCCATCAACCAAATCGATCTCGCATCGATTTCCCGTTCGGTTTACCAATTTCCCGGCAATTACGCAATCATTAACTAAAATAACCTCCCCGAGAACTTTGCAAATCCCGTAACCTTTCCGTGAAGGTTCACGGTGCTCTCCCCGTAATGGCGAGAAATCGAAATCGCTCGACGATACAAAACGCCTCGGCCTAAGCTTAACAACTCGTAAATTTGGGGCTAATTATCGATTAGCGGCTAATTATCGCAGCGAACATTGGTTGATGCCTTGAAGTATTTCGAACATGATAGCACGAGGGAACAGGCCTCGCCCTGATGCACAAATTGTGCAGCGCGTCAAATGTTCGCCCAACTCTGGCAGTTTCTGCGGGCAGCCTAGCAAAGCCTGGTTCAAAATCAACCCGGGAGATTCGAGAAAGAGTCGAAGGGTGAAAAGGGTCCTCGATACAAAACACGAGCATGTTATATGCGTTGAATGAGCGAGCGGAATAGAGCTGCTCTCTATTCCGGCCGAGGCGGAGCGGGTATTTATTAATAGAGATTAAACTCCGCGTCGTGTCGTGCCGTGTGCAAACGCTCTCCCGCGCGGGACGCGTGCTGTTAAGGCAGTCTGAGTCAGACTGCGGTCCAGAAAGCGATTCCGCCAAAATAAACGCGAAGGAAAAATTCAGTTGCGCGTGTGTCCGGTATCATCGGTCGAACGCGGTGTGCTCATGATCATCGGAACGGATTAACTCATTGGAAACCACTTTGCCACAGTGCATTCTAGCGATCGTGGCGTGTCAAGTGTGTGTTCCTGTACGAGTGACTCCCGATGGGATCATCGCGATAAGGCGGTGGAATCGTTCGCTGAACCAACCAATTGGGCAGTGACCAGTTTTCGTTCACGTTCAATGCAGTCAGTGTTGGACTGCGATTTTTCTCTGTGATTTCGTGTGTTGCTCTGTGTTTCTCTGTACACGTAAGGTCTCTCCTTTGTGAGAAACCACTGCACACAGGTTCGCCCTCTCTCTTTCACCACCGATCGATCCAATTGCATCGCGTGTCCCCGACGCGCGGCAACATATGCATCGAGGAAGAGGGGAGTGATGTTTGTCCCGTTTTTTGAATGCCACTCGATATACATTCGATCATAGGTCGACGTTCATTTACCGGCCAGGGGAAATTAATTCCGATTCAACGAGTCGTTACGCCTCGCACATCCTCTATTGCAGCGGCGGCCGCGTACTTACGCTAATGAGTGCCCCTGAAGCATTGTTTACCGCCGCACGGCCGAAATAAATCGCTCGAGCTTACCGATACTCGTCGTTAACGGTTCGTCATCATCGGTCAATTGCATTCTTCCTTTCCGTACACGACTCCTCTTCTTTCCACGAAAGTGGAACTTTCACAGAATATTTTATACAGTCTGTTGTTCTCGTCCGCGATAAATATAGAGTTTCGCGAAATCATCCTCAGACTCGATTAACGCAATTATAGATCGTGTGACTCAACGTTCCGACAGTTTTTTATCGCCTCCGCCCGTGCTTGAACGTATTAATCGCTCGGTCGAATATCCCCCGTTATCTTAACGTTCGATTAACTCGAAACAATTGCCTCGCCACTTGTTGCAATTTAGGCGGTTGAACGCGTCTGCTGACGTAACGACTATTATTACTATTCGTCGTATAGTTCAACACCGAAAAACACGTTTCGACATTGTTTCCTAATAGATTCTAACCGACACTTCCGATCACGACTTCCGGATAATATCTGAATCATTCTCGATAAGCACGTCTCATTCATATCGGTTTAACAATCTCCGATTTACAAAGCGTTTGCAAATTACAACGTGCAAGCCCGAAATCTTCAACACAATCATGCAAAATGTTGTTGCCATCTTGTTGCGAAACAGAAAACTCGTATCCAAGAGGAAAGATATTCTGCAACCTTCCCCTTTTAAACGCATGTAAATTTTTCAAAGGGCGTTAATAAATCATTGACAACAGATAAAGTGTTGAGGATTTTGGGGCTGAGTGAGTTTGACGAACTCGCTGCGACGAAATCCTCGCGTAAAAAGGCTAGAAACATAGTTTTGCGGACCTAGGAAACGCAGGACGGTCCTCCGGTCGGTAAAAAGCAACGACATGGGTGCAGTCGCGACGGCGGGCCTCACTGTCGGAGGCGTAAACCGTGTGCGAGCTGCACCGCTGCCTTCGTGCCTTGTCCGGTAAACAAAGGGATCTTTTGAAAGGTGTCATCGGCTGGCTCGCAGAGGAGTAAATCGACAGTGATTCCGCCGGTGTGTTTCCGTTCGTCAAAGGTGCAACACATCTTTCATGTTGGAGAGCGTGCCGGGCAAAGACGACGTGTCGAGTGCAGCGGGAAACACTTGCGAGTCCGTGATGTAACTCTTTCGAGTGGTAAATGTATACCGCCGCGGCTGGAATAATGAAAAGTGAACAATCCCAAACGATGGACCAACGAGATTCGTTGTCTTCGCGGCCGGACAATTGGTAAACACAGGCCACTCTGTCTTCTCGACTTTTGTACTGTTACTCTTTTGTTTTCTGTTCGCCGATTTTACAAACTGTGCGGTGATAGTTAATCGGACGCGGTAACAGTGAGAATAACTTTTGATCGTTATCCAATCGTGAAATCGTTACTATGTTGTAACACGACCGGATAACGAAATTGTTGAACATTGACAAATGATGATAGTGCTGCTGCTGTGCATCATCATGAAAATAGCCGAATTTTCTGTAGGCCGGGTGAGCCCGCCATTGCAATCGCCGCCGAGACCGCCAATCTTTTATCGTAAACGGAAGGGACAGGAAGCTAAGTATCGGAAGAAGACCGGTCAAAGATGCAACTGCTTCCTGTACAATCGTAAGAGCATTGACATCATACAATAGCATGGCAAACTAATCTCTAACTTGGGACGCGAGGTCCTGAATCGACTGTTATCCGGTGGATCTGTCCGATTAACGCTTTAAGATGAAAAAGCAAATGATGTAGAGTTAATTTAATTTTTACTGAATCTTTCTCAACGGCTCTGCGTCTTATGTTTTCTAATGTCCTTGGAATAATATCAGTAACCGTGAGTCCTTGAGTTGTTGCTAAAAATTAATGCATAAGTTATTGCTAGCGCTCTATTTATTGCTAAAGAACTGGCGCCAAGTATCCAAGAGTATTAGCAAAACTTCTGCAGCATATTTCTCACCTGTGTGTGCAATCACTCCCACGCATCCACCGCTACTGACAGGGAGACACCGACGACAGCATCGTCGACGTTCAAGTTCAGCTAAAGAATCATAACGAACAGAACAAGATTATTAGGTCTGTGTTTAATATCGTTGGAATGTTTAACAGCGTAAAAATCCACGATATATGTACCTGTAACCGTTTAAGCCCAGCTGTGTCACTTCTACGTGTTCACGATGCTCGCATTACATCACACTTATCCTCATCCAGTGGTGTTAATTTACCAGCAAGCATTGGCGTATCGCGAGCAAGGGATCATCGATCAAGTGTCTTATCGGAGAATAGTACTGTAATGAAGCGCTCTCGGAAAATTAGTCACTAGGTAATTGGTCATGGAGACTATTGATAATGAAAAGAATCTCTCCCGTTTCATTCCAAGTGGTGGAACACTTCAGGTTTCCTGGAGACAAGGCTACTGTATAGAAGACCCCTTGTATAATCCCTCAAAGGCGTAGAAAGTGATTTACGACTACCTAGAACTGTGTTAGCCGTTTCCTCCTTGTTTAGGGACGAAAAGAGCCGGTTTTCCTATGTTAAAAAACTGCTCTCCCACAGCCTTGTGTGAGAAATGGCGTCGCGTCCTACTATTTCGAGTAGCAAACTCTGTGGGAGTGTTCTATACCATTTTCAGAGGCTTTTGCCACGTTGATACTTCTTCTCTGTCTCTCTCTCTCTCTTTTCCTCTCAGTGCCACTGCTTTTGAATACTCGTGCATTTGCTGTCTAGCAAAGCGGGATGTACATGTGTGTATCGCACAAAAGCATAGATGTCTTGCTTTCAAAATGCAAGCATATGTTCCTTGAAGACAACGGACACCGATTTCCGAATAAAGTCTGGCCGTATAACTCACTCCGCCAAAAAATCGAGAAATGTAAACGCAAGCCAGCGAAACGAACAGTTTCCCCTGGCAAAAGTATTCCCGGATTATATTTCGCACGCGTAAAATTTTCGTCGGCTTGCGAATTTCAGCTCCTCAATTTCATTCCCCCACCCTCCCTCGTAGCTCGTTCAACGTCTCGCTAAAATTAACTCATGCCCTCGACACTGCCAGAGAACGAACCAACACGAATCATTTTTCTACCAAGGTGGAAAACCGAATTCGTTAATGCTAACCTGTTGACTGAAAACGACGGGATAACTCATTCGCTCTTTTATTTTAAAATTTAAATTCAAACATTCGAATTTAAATTGAATTCATACCCACTTTTATTGCGAACCAATCAATCGATTAACAGACTGGAAACAACGAACATGCAACAGCTTCCTCTAGCGTCGAATTGTCATTTGTAATGCGAGTCACGTTGACTTTCTTCACCATTGGGACTGTGTCGGAACCCGGAAATAAAATTAGTCAAAACTTCCAACGAGACGTTGAATAAACGATGCCAAATCCTCTTTCCAATATCGCATTTTTCACTTTCAGCAGTGGCAAACATTGTAGAGTTTTTTATTCCATGAAAATTCAATTTTCCTTGTACAGAGTGCGTTAGCTTTGTACGAAAATGCTAAAAAATTCACATACGCTATAAACAAAATTTCGTAGCTTGTTTAGAAGCGATTCTTGACATTCATAGGTAAAATAGTATACTGTCTTTGAATTTTTGTGACTACATATCTCTTCAGTGAATCGTATCGTAACCTTAATTCAAACATGTTGTATCCAATTTCCTTTTGCCCACCCTTTGCGCTTGATCGGTAATGCTCATGCGCCGTGCAAGCAAACCGTGCGCTCCGTAGGCGCAGTTAAAATGAATTTCTAACATACTATACATACTATACTATGAGTAACGGGCGGGTTGTCGCCATATGGTCGTGGGCATCAGTGTTTTCGGTTAACATTTATCTGGTGTAAATATTTTCCGTAGAACCAGAGTCCAGCGACCGTGGCGATGCGGTGGAAACGAATTATTCGAGGTACGGTTACTGGTTTACGTTGAAGCTAAGCTCCTTTTCCATCTTCTCTGGGTCACGACATCTACAAAAACCTACTATCTATCCTCGTAGCAATTTATCAATTACTTTTTCATCTACTAACTAAAAATGATAGCGCATGAGTTACAACACCGTTACCACGACAATGCAAAGATGCTTAAATAATTACCTGACAACTACGTGCAGTGGGCGAGAAAAGTATTCTTACACCATGTTCTTGATAAGACCTAACCTACTGTATGTTTGCGATTAATCGCGGTAAACAGAGACACACGATCGAGTCATAAGAGGACAATGTTCTCTTTCGATTGATTTTATCGATCGATGAAAAAATTGAATCGATTATAGTTTGCCTCGATCGCACATGTCTGCAGATGTTTTCAACGTGACATGTCGATTCGTTGGTCGAGCATAGCGTTCTGCATGCTTCAAAACAACGCGTGTCTTATTTTAGGTTTCCTTAAGATGTAAGTTGTCGTTCAAAGGAAACAGTTTCGAGAGCGATTTGTGTGCACGCGCACTCAAAGACATTGCCGATTGCCTAATCTAAAAGTACCATGCTCCAGTCGATCGATTAATTATTTATTACGTGACAGCTAACCTTAAAACACGCCCTCTTAAGAGCACCACAATGACGCGCAGCCTTGATCATCCCCGATACGGAGCACGAACGCGCTCGCTCGGATACGTTCGCCATAACCTTAGCCTGACGTCATTGGCTGACAATTCTACTTTATCCTGAACGTTCGACGGGTGGACGGCGGATGAGGAAAATACTTACATCCTTATCAGTGCGTCGTCGGTGGTTTTATCGGGACTAACTCACCGATTCCCACTCATCCAACGTCGTAGAAATGGTAGTTGGCGGTTATCGTGAATCCGTGTTCACTCCGTGCGCGTTACATAGATAATGAATCAGTTGTTAGGTAGTGTAACCTCCTCCTCCCGATAATGCGACGATGTCATCGTAAAATTCGGCTTTGTTTGTTTACCCACGTGGCCCATTTCACGGACAGACTAGGACTGACCTAATCTTATACCTGCAGGGACTTGTCATTGACCGTAAACAATGGGATTACGGCCGACCTACCGCGTAATTGTTGATACTACAATGCTTTAGGAAATACGATGTTTACAATGTACCAGAAAAGGCAATCATGCTTAAAGAATTTAAATACTTTGTGTATGTAATATATGCACTATTGTTGTTGTTGTTGTTGCTGCTGCAGCTGTTGCTTTTTTTATTTAATACCTTTTACTTTATTGTTATTAATTTATGCAACATTATGTGTTGCAGGTGTAGGCAAAGGGGCTGCAGTGATGGAAGATCCACAAACACCGGGCTCCGATTGCAATTCTAATCCTGCCACAGATTCTATACAACATGACTTGATTAGTTCTGAATTTGTACAGGATAATGTAGACTATCAGTGGTTTGTCGATTATGGGTATGTTCAGAATGTTTGAGTATCAATTTTTTTGGGTAGAGCTTCTGTAATTGTGTGTAAAATTTAAGCTTCAGAGATGGAGGGCTTCATATTCATCCTAGTGTATTGTCCTCACTCTCTGCTTCGTATACTCGAGAGGATTTGGGTTACTACGATGACCTGGCCCGTAATCTGGATGCTAACTTGGCTGAAATCGATATGGAAAGTTTTCGTACTGCAGACATTCATACTTTGCTTACAGCTCTGCCTGTTATGTGCACCGATCCAGTTCAGCATTCGGAGGTAAATATAATGGAGATCACTGGGTCAGTAGCATAATGCTATCAAAAGCAGAATCTATCATTCTCGATGTTATGTTGCAATTGAAGTTGCATAAAAGTTCTCTACTGCTCAAATGGAGATAAATGGTTATTTCACGAAATACCTTGTCTACTTAGAAAAGACCTCACATGATATTTAAGTAAATCACAGTTAGTTTGTTCTAAACATATTGTGTATTCCAATTTCGTGGCAGTTTAACTATCAAAGGGAACGATATGCCAGTATATCTGGATCTGTTATGGAAAAGCTTGACATCGGTTCATCTATCAGCCCTCATACCAGCAGCCAGGTATGACAATGGCTGCAAACGTACAGTTTCTTTTACCCTATGTTGACAACGATGACAGAGATTTAAAATGACTTGAGTTATGCTTATTACAAGAGTAAAGTGCAAGTTTGGTTGCAGTTTCTCTGCATGGCCACTGAAAAAATGAGTATAAGCTGATTTGTTCATGAACGTAATAAACATGGAAGACGTTAAAAGATTGTTCAACTAATAAATCGAGTTGCGCCACTTAACATACGATGCATGGAAATCAGCTCTGCTAGTTATGCAAAGTGCATGATAAATCATTGATAGGCATGTAGAATATAATAACGATATGATTTGATTTTAAGGGAGAAGATTCAGCCTGTTCAACGACGGACACGATTTCCATTTGCAAATCGTCGTTGCTATTTTCCCCTCTGAAAGAGACACCCGTACTACCACCGGGTGGTAGCTACAGCGTCGACTCTCTGGACTGCGAAGATATGTTGCTAACATGCCAAGTGAATAACAAAGACAACTACACTATCGCCTTTGAGGGTAGTATCACAATGTATTCAGATGGCTCTCAAGATTTTGAAAATCAAGGTAAACTATTCTCGAGTGTACAGTAGTATCATTAATCTGACCGCATTGGTTCGTCTTACAGAGAAGCAGGAAAATGACGAGACGCCGGAAAGATTTTACAATAGGAATTCCGACTTAAAGAACGTGTTAGATTTATCAATGGCATGTTCTGATTCGAAAATTTATACTACATGGAGCAACTTGAAACATTCTTCCATGAACAAAATCATGACTCGTCATCCCTCAGGCAATAATAATACAAATTCTGAATTTTTACAAGGCGTTGGAACTATTCTACCCGGTACGAATAAGAGGAGTCAAAGTTTACCGGATCTTACTCAAGCTACTCAACTACAGCACATTAACGTACCTCTCAATTTCTCTGTAAGTCTGGAGGAATAATCAAATAAAATTTCCATAATGAGATACAATTGTTTCAATCGAAATAATTCTTAACAGGTCAACTCCGCGGAATCAAATAATCATGCGCAACAGTCACACAGCTCAGGATCCGTAATGAGCCGATCAACTAACGAAGAATGCTCCGATAGCGGAGAACACGCTTCATCTGGGAAGAAGCTGCAGAACTTGAGCCTTGTCAAATTATTTATGAAACAGAAAAGTATGAGTGCAGACGGCATGAGTCTTACTTTCGACCAGTCAGACTCTGCCAGCGATAACGGATGGCCTACAAGCAATAGCGCTAGTGATAGTGGTACTAATACAAATACAAATACGCAAATACAACGGAAAAATTTAAACAATACCTCAAAATGCCAACTACCGGAAAGCGATTTCTCTATTAATTGGGTGAAAGGAGAGATCCACAGCAACCAAGAAATAGAAAAGGAGAAAGATATTTCTAATGACATTCCAAAGCATTCGTGGATAATTGCTGGACAAAAGGACGATATGGTATCATCGGCATCTGTCGAAGAACTATCTGAAAACATGACGAAGTCAGATTTAACGCACGATAACGAGAACATCCAAAACAGTTTCGACGTAATTTCAAATGGGTTCGATCCACAAAAGAAAACAGCGTGGATCCGATCCTTGGAGAAGAAGTATTCTGTTTGCAAAACTACGGGCATTCAGGCGATAGCCGAGACGGAGGACAATGCGGTTCAGACGTCGTTGTTGTTCCCAGAACCACCAGCGGAGAAAGAGAATCCGTCTGTTAGGGAGACAATTGTTAATAAAAAACCAGTATACGTTGTTTACCCAAATTACGCGTTACCTGATTTATCGTTTCTCAATATCAAAGACACCCGGATGGACAACGTTGCTTTGAAGCCGCAGTGTTATGGGAAAAACAGGGTCAGTTGGAGACAGCATACGGGTAGATCCGGTAGACCGTTTTCGTGCAACGACATAGACGCTCTACGTCAACGCGGGTTTTCGCATGTTAAAGATTGGGAGTCGTTGACATTCCTTCTGCCTATCGAGTACAAGAAGATTCTACACGACGTGCCCGAAGTATCCAAGCACATCAATATCAATGAAGAAACGAAGAAACCGCTGTTCTGTTTGTCACCGCCGATGCGTCACAAATCTCGACCCATCAGTGAAATTATACCAAATAATTCGTCGTCCACCAGTAGCACTGCGACTCAACCATCTTCTGGGTACCGAGGATCTTCTACGATACTGACCGACTCGTCGACGAATCAACAGATGTCGAACAACACGGCAAACCCGTTGTATCTTTACCGTTACGATAGTATTAGTTCCGAGGCCAGTTTAGTAAGTAACGATAAGAAGGCGTACAAGCAAGTTAGCAAATCGAAGACGGTCTGCCCGTCTCTTCCAAAGAGATCCATCTCTTTACCGCACGGAGATCGCGAAGCTGACTTTTCTAATGGGAAAGTGCCACCGAGACCACCTTTACCTAGAAGTATTTTAAGAAAAAACAAGGTTCCTGCGAGCAAGAGGTACAGCATGTTCGAGATGGTGGATGTGGAAGAGATAGAAGATCATCAGCCTCCGGAGGCGAACAAAAGAATGTCCTTGCAAGAACCGTATTACATGAACAATGACTTACAGTTGTTGTATCGTGGAAAAATCGTGGACTCTGAGAAAGATGTCGACGAGATGGAAGAGAAATGCCACGAAAGGATGAATGATTTAAACAACACTGGAGATATAGAGACTGAAGCTTCAGAGAATAGCGAAGATGACGTGAAACAGCTGGAGGAATACTTGAAACGCAGCGGATTCAGCTCGCAAAGCAGCGATGGAGACACCGAGGACCCTGATGTTAAATTAAGGTCATATGTAAGAAAGTTCTTAGCTCTTCGAATGAACAAGGATGTTACCAAAACTACCGATATGTTAGAATCTCAGAAAAAGACTGTCAGCTTCGCTGTAAACCAAAGGAAGAAATACTTAGACAATAAGGTAACTTACTAGGCTTCACGCTTTACCCTTAAAAACATTCAAAATTAATCTCATTTCTTTTCGTTCCAGACCAATAATTTAAATGCGGTTCCAAACGAGCAGACTAAAGATTGTGCGCTTACAGAAGAGAGGAGAGATGCGAGTCCTGAAAATAGATCACTAGATTTAGACGACAAGAAAAGTAAATTATGTTAATCATGTTTACACTTACCATAAGGATGTCAGCGAAGTCATCAACTAATGCAGAGAATTTTTCAGAAATGATATTATCGGTGAACAAAGCGGTGGATTTATTGTTGAAATATTGGAATGGAGAGTCTATTCACAGTAGACAAAATTACGGTGATAAGAGCGAGTGTGCACAAATCTGTCTTAGTCACTTGTGTCCTGCTTTGTACGCCATCATGTCGGACGGACTCAAGCCACACTTAAATTCTACATTTGGACCAATAACGAATAGTGTTTGGCAGGTCGTCGAAGCGTCTTCTCAGCAGGGACCAGTCACTAAAACGTTGAATGAACTAGTACAAAAAATTAACGGCGAGGACGTTATCACCGAGGGAATGTTAAAGTTTCATGCATTTGTATTTGGTTTATTAAAGTAAGTAAATATGCTAGACGAGTACGATCACGACCACTAGACTTATTAACGTTACCTCATGTCTTCAGTTTAAGAGCTTTAGATGCGTGGTTTGCGTACCTGTGCACGAGGGAATCAATCTTGAGGAAGCATTACAATAATAATAGCTTATTCGTCAGCGCTTTGGCAAACACAAACGCGCGCGAGGTCGTTGACGCTCTTCTACACATTCTAAACCCCCTAGCTTTCTGCCCATTTCAGTTGGACCTTCTGTATCAGTATCGTCAGCTTCACAATAGCTTTGGCAATTTAAACAATCATAATATAAGCGTAAGTAATATACCAAATATTTCTTTACTACTTATATACATAAAGCGTTAGCAATTATAGCTTTAAACAACACATTGCAGACCGTAAACTTTAGGAACGTGGACATCGCTTCGAAGGACCATCATTTTGATAAGACAGACGTTTGCACAGTAGTTTCTAGTCCTAGGAAAGTACGTCCCAAATCTTACGTCGCCTACAACAATTACGACGACAAATCTGGCCAGCATAAGTCAGATATGGAGACGGTTAAGAAACGTTTAAGCAATCCCATAGGTTCGAAAGCGTTCCGGGCTCTAGACAAGCTAACTTCTGAAGATTCCGAGGACTACACCGACAGTTTGGAGCACTCCCCATTGAATAGGGCGTCGAGCAAACACCATCATCCTATTACTCGCACGAAATCTCACAGTCCAGAGAACAGAAGGGATGACGAGGACAACATGATCGGAGAGGCGAAATTCAGAAAGATTCAGGAGAAGTGGGAGTCCATGGTCGGAAAGGAGGAGGGTAAGAGTCAGGCCGTCACAACATCACCATCGTCGCCAACACGAACACCGACCAGTTTAGGGAAATCGAAAATCCCGAGGCTATTGACCTCTCCGGTAAAGCAATCGAATACAGTGCCCGCTAAAAACACAAAGTCCCCTGTCTCGGGAATCCCGTCATTAAAGAAACCCGTAATGCTGACGACACCGAAAACCGCACCAAAAAAGTCTATAGAGTTAAGGAACAAAGAGACAACAAAACGTACCAGTAGGGTGGACGAGGAGCATGTAGGAACAGCGCGGACCCACTCGGCGCGTCCCAGTTCTCTACCCTATAAATCTTACGGTTTAGCGTCTAAGGAGAAGAACATGGTGTCCCCGCAAAGACGGGCAGCGTCTACGTCTTTGCCAAGACCAACCAGCACTGCTGCTGCTGCTGCGAGAAATCCTCCAGCAAAGAAGGCTATCAAGTAAGTATAACGCTGAATTTCTACTTAAAATTATGAACAAGGTTTATTTTATACCTATTTTCAGTTTCATAAGAGTCTGAATTGTTCATGATTTTAGTTGCAGTCGCTGCGAACCACATCCCTTTCAGTTTCCAGATTGGTTTCTTAATCTTTTCGTTTCTTTCTCTGTTTTCGTTTTGTAGATATGTTAAATAACAGCTTGCGCATCTCGGTTCCAGAGAGGTGTGCACTATCACACACAGAAATTCGCCGGATGACAAAATACTCCTCGCGTTCGGAGAAGGCGAGAAGCTCAAAGTGCTTCTAGAGGTGGATAACAAGTGGTTGTTATGCGCGAAAGGGGACCGGAAAGGTCTGGTTCAGCGGAGATGTGTGTACAATATTCAGACTTAGCCCCACACCTAATGTCTGTGCCGGGGTAATGTTTAGTGCGACAAAAGTTTCAAAGACTTGAACGCAACCGCGAAGATAATATATTCAACGAGACGAAGAATAAGGAGAAGAAATCGTGTACAGTGTATCAAAGGAAAGGCATAGAATTGTTTCTAAAGATATCATATAGTAATTGTTATTACTAGACCGCGGACTTTCATGTCAGCTCGGTATAATTTTAATATCTTATTTCTTTTTACCAGAACGGTTTTATTTCTTTTTATCAAAACGAACACGTGTTGAGAATTTTATTTTCCCGCCCTGCACAGTGACATTAAAGAGACTTAAGTTTTAAGCATTTCGATGAATCAAGAAGAGACGCTGCAGACGCATAAATTTCCGCAGTCTAGTTATTACTCATAATTGTTTGAATCGCTTCGACTTTATATCGGAAACTGCGAATAGTATTATATCACTCACGAAACATCATCAGAGTATGAAAGAGAAAATAGGTATCGCTAGTCATAGGCTTTCAAACCAGATTATATTTAATGAAATTGAACATACACCTATTTATAACCAGAAATGTACATATATACAGTAAAAATATATGATAATAATTACGGTTGATAAAGACGGTAATGACATGTAATAACTTACGATTATTATGAATGTAACTGTGATCATAGTGTATAGGCGAGTAAGGTTTATCAACTGCGATCGTGCGGAGTGTAAAACGTCGAATTTTTTATTTTTACCGTTGTGACTTATATTTTTAGTCGAGTATCGATTCCGTACGTCGCATTGTGTTGTTTAACGAGCGTCTCTCATTTTTTAATTTCATCTGGTGTATAAATTATTATCGTCGCGCGCTTGTGGTTTGCTAAAACCACATTTTTTTACTTGCTTCATGTATTCTTTCGTATGCGGAATAGCATACACAGTATAATCAAATAAAGTCTACAATTGTAATTGTAAATCGTTTTTTGTATACTTCCCCTGTGTCACAGTATACTTCATGTAAGGCATCCTGTTTCTTTAGAATATAACAGTATTGCGAATACACGTAGTGTATAAAATAAACCACGTTGCAACTATATTGCCTGAACACAAACTGAATCTCGACTGTTTTCAATATTTTAATAATATTTTACCCCCTATTTTCCTTTAATTCCGTCAGGTTCTTTGCTGGCCTGCTCTTTACAAAATTTACTAGTTCCTTTAATATGCTGTTATCATACTCGAAATTCGTCTAAACGATGAAGTAGATTATATTACGTTTTTGCAAGCACCGCTATTTTGTTTTCTCTTTTATACTACGTAAAAGTCTACGATCGCCGCATTGATGATTTTCTACTATAAGGAACTTTATTCTTTCTTTACTCGGCATACGATCTATACGAGCTATGAGAAAAAGAATTACGGGCTAAAATTAATACATTTTATTCAATTGCTTCTTAGAGTAACGATCTCGTACACCTGCGCCGTATAAAACATGTCAGGCCATCGTTACGGAAATTTTGAAAACGGTTACATCCAATGTGCGTAGGAACATTCTATTGCTATGAGTCGTATTTAACTATTAAACGATAATCGAGAAAATTCTGTTAATTTCTTCCTTTAATGCTCTTACCCGCTAAATTACATCTTACTAAAGTTTATGTACAATCTCTTTTTATTTCTGTTAGACTGGATGCAGACAGATATATCTCACCAGTCTGCGTTATAATACGGTACAATTAATTAAAAGAGGGTCCACGGTTGAACAAGTTGTCTCATGAAAACAGTTACCATCTAATGAACTGCTAAGACTAACAACAGTGTCAGAAAGTAGATGTCGATACCAAATCATGCATTATGTTATGCTTGATATGAAACTGATCGTAGCATTGGAAGTATTTCATCACTTTAATGCTAAATTACAAAAAGACATTCACCGTTTTTACAAACACGATTTTAACAAATTGTTGATCCTTCTATTATGTGAAACAAAGCCCTTGCAATTCACTGCAAGCAATTAATACAATTAATTGCGGCGGAAAAATCAGTATGATTATTTGTGATGACAGAAGATGATGAAGAGCGTTTCGTAATTTCTATTTTTTAATTAAAATCTTTAATTATATCTGCACCGACGATACCGATAAGAATTTGCATATGCTAAAAGTCACAAGTTACAATATTGATTTACATTAATATACAGTATATTATAGGTGACTGGAATGCCATTATGGTACTGTCAATATTAAAACCTAACTTTCATATTATATTAATGGGATATGATTCCTTTAAGAGACAAGCAATGTGGCATGATACGTTGTACGCATTGTCTATGATTTGTATATCTACCTATTTACAAGGAGTTTCAAAATACAGAATACCTCACCATTGCACTCTATCTGAATTTTATGATAGTATTAGTCTATACACTACTGATCATAAAATTGAAAAGCTATTTTTTTGTCCTGGTTTTATTGTAAACAAACGTTTTATTTGCATCATCAGCCTTCGTTTCCACAGACTGATACTTTTCATCAAATGCATCGCTTCCCTAACTTTTTACACAAAGACTTTTCTTTTTTTTTCTTGTTTGCAACAATCAGCAATGATGAGATTATACTATCCTTATTACATGATTTTTACAAATAAAATTCTCAACATATACATCATATATATTTATATATAGTAGGAAACTAAAAAAGAAGAGAGATTTATAATGGAATTTCTTTAAAGAATGCAGTTGCCTGCCTTTTCGATATGTAAAAGTCCAAAAATCTGTTTTAAATCTAGATAATAGAAGGAGTTAACCCATGGTCGATTCAAATGTACAGGATCATCGTATGGTCGACTGTCTCGTTAAGGTAACTGCGTTAAATAAACTCTGTGCTCTATGATATCTCGATCGCTTAACATTATTACAATTACACTGTACCGTACGGTTGAATATTATACATAAAGATCTGTATCCTCTATTAAAATAAACATAATACTATACAATCACCCATGGGTTAATCAACCATTCGTAACATCGTGTACTTTAAGATTAATAGTTACACGTTACCGATCCCAACGTGTCTTACGCAACTAGAAACGAACATACAAAGACGAAGAAGCTCTATTGTGTGCATGTACTTGTTACCCTTTTGGCACTGTTAAAGCCCATCATGTCAAAGACACAACAATCACCATCCTCTACTTGCTCCGATTACGACCGAGAGTCGAAATGTAATTAGGCCTCGTTTACGTTAATATAACATTTAATCCGCACAATTATTATCACAGCTTGTAGTGCATTTACACCGTTCTGAATGACGTTAAACTAATTTAGAGTCGTGAAGTTATTTTATGAAGCGTTCGCGTAGGAAAAAGAAACGGAGGAAGCTCCTTATACATTTTTACTATGGCAGTTCTAACTGAAACAACTTGGAGCAAGTAGAAGATATATGTTTGAAAATTGACTCGGTAACACGATAATTTAAATAAACCTGGGTTATTTGAAACGTGCATCTTGAACGGCTATTGCTTTTCCTTCGTATCATTAAGATTCAACACAGAGTAAAGTGTTCTATCACATAGTTTCGAGTATTATTACCACAGGTTGACAATCGATTGAGATATTATTAAATACTTTGTAAACTTATCCAGTCTGGTTATGCAGTCTTTAATAGAAAAGAGTTGGAAGGACATTGAAAGTAAAGACAATGTATTATAAAATCCTGAATGACCAAAAGGAGTATTGTCTGAATTGAAACCATTAGATTCTTCAACTCTTCAGCGAATATTCATTGGGATTTATACCATAAATAAATAAATGAAAGTGTGTTAGATCAAATGAACGTGAATACGCGTTTCGAATCAAGAGCTTGGCGATCGTTTAAAGACGTTTATGTGAACTGTAGAACGTTGGTTCAAGCAAGATGCTCCGTTTCGTTAAATATTAATACATAAATAATATACAATAATTACGTATTCAAGGCCTTCCGTATCCACTGTATGTACACTGGATGCGAGACTCGTTTCTCGTACGAACTAGAGAATTACCATGTTCGAGAAAAACTGTGTACTTTCACAAATAAACTAGCATAATCGAAGCAAAATGTTAACAGGAAGACTATTACTTCGCTCGATCAAATTTAATCCATGAACGTGAATGTGACGTTAATTTTGATTATCTAATGCTTCTAACGCATGTATATACAGGCTGATGCAATGACTATTACCACTTGAATGTCTTAGAGGCAGTAAGAGTAGTAAAACAGGCATAATTCAATAAAGATGTATCGTCTTCGGAAATTGTTTAAGCAAAGTATTCAATGAAGTTAAGTTCATGGAGAAAATCTTGTTCCGTGAAGTAAGCTAGTCGTCTTAAATATAGTATGTTACAAAAATGCAAAATAATCAGAGTTAGCTCATTTATTTCGTGCAAAGTCCTAATAAATTCCTCATGGCTTCCAATCAGTTAACTCGTCTGTTCCTACCAGGTACTTTGTATAAGGTTGTCAAGACATCTTTTTTTATAACAATTCACATACGATACCACTCTACAGAATTATTGAAATTCACTTGGCTAGTGTTTCCATCTTTTTCTTTGTTCATCTTGTTATCTCTGAACAATCATTGCATGGCTGCCTTACATCAATGAGGAATGTGATCGGCTCATATTAAAAGAAGATACTTTTAGATCCAAATATACTAAAATAGAACTTGCCTTCAATTTAAAACAAAAAATCGAATGAAGATAAGTAACAAATAAAAATCGCGACAATAGTGCCAGTCAATAATACTGCATGCACAATTTTGATGGTGCTGCACGTTCGATAGCTGCACAAGATTCATGTGTGTGAAACATATATATTTTAAAAGATTATGAAAGCTAGGAACCTTTGGCAATAAATTGTTTCTCACACCATTAAATCATAATTCACGTTATGATTTAATTCTCCGTTAATGAAAACAGCTATGAACATATAATAGTAACAAACTAAATACTTCGTACGTAACACTGGTTAATGTTAATGATGCTTATAATAACGTTCTAAATCTGAATGATATATGTTAAACGAAACGACTTCTTAAATTTAATTTTACATATAAAATTCTTATCAAGAAAAACAGAAGTCGATAGAAAAGCAGAAAAAAATGATCGCAAAACCACACGCAAAAATTTGAACATTCCTCATTGATGTGATACGTAAAAATATTTTATGATACAGAAAATGGTTGTGCAATGTAACTAAAGCTATAATACACGTAGATCAACTACATACTAGATTCCTTAGTGGTGATAGTCTCGTTGGTATTATCAACTCTTATTAACGTCGACGAATTTAAAACAAGCGTCCTACTCAATGTAGCAACTCTTTCCATTACACAAGAAGCTGAAAGACGCGCTTCAGCATCGTGATCCCAACACTCTTCCATTGTATCACATATTGATTGAAGTCCCTAAGATCGTGTATTTATACACTTCAATTAATTTTGCCTTCAAACAATATAATGTATTGTATCATAGAATGTTATATGAAAGAATTTACTCACGGCATGTTTGCGCCACGTTTCTAAAATAAGTGGCCTTTCCTTCTTGTGCACAACACTTTCCTGCATATCCTCTAACGTTGGATGAAGTCCCACTTCATCCTCGAATGGTAATCTGTACTCTCCGATTGGTCCCTAATGCACAAACGAACAAGTAATGTAAAAATTAATGCTATAAATATAATGAATAAGAAGAATTGGACAAACAAAAATTTACATCTTGTACGGTGCATCGAGAAGCTAATTCCCACAGCACAAGACCGCAAGCATACATATCGATCCGTAAAAACGAGTCCCTCGTAAAATTAATTGCACCCTCCAATACTTCTGGTGCCATGTACCTCCTTGTTCCAACCTGCAGACAATAATAATAAGTATGTTAACAAAAACATTAAGACTCAACTATGAGATTCATCCACATACCTGTCCATGTGTATCACCACAAGGCTTCCCAGGATGGAATATCAGTGCCAGACCAAAGTCTGCTATGCAGGCACTCATATTGGCTTTCAGTAAAACGTTTTTCGACTTAAAATCTCTATGAGCCACAGCTGGTTTGTAACCGTTTGCTTTGTTGGCTGGTATCTCTTCGTGTAGGTGCATCAGACCTCTGAAACCAAACAAAATCCTCGGGATAGCAGATATTCGTACAGAATTCATAATATACATCTATTTGATAGTAAATACCTTGCCATAGATTCTGCTATTCTACACATTTCAGGCCACGTGACGACATTTGCTTTCAAATAGTCGCACAGCGAACCTTTTTCATGATAGGCAGTGATCAACCAGAATTCCGTTTGCAAATTGTCCCCCCTCTTCTCGACACCTATAAAACGTAATATATCTTCGTGATCCATGTGCGCAAGCTTGAAGATCTCTTGCTCGGTTTGCCAAGATTGTTTGTCCTGTATAGGGAACACCTTGACAGCAACAATCTCGTTTTTCAGTTGGGCCTTCCAGACTGCTCCAAAACGACCGCGAGCTTTAATCTCCAGAAGTTGGATCGGCCGCAATCCTAAGTTGGGTGATGGCTGTGGCAGCGGAAGAGGTTCTAACGTCGGTACCTGTTAAATAAATTTTGTGTTAGTATTGTATACTAACCAAAGTTGGTAGTACCACACCAAAACAAAACAATAATGTTTAGTAATTTGATATTATGTACATATGTCTTCCAAACCTCGTTGAAATATCCCAACTTCCTACGTCGGTAGCACCAATACAAAAACGGTAAAATAATAGCAAGAAGGAACATGGGTATGGATACTGATAAGACAAGTGTAATTATTTGTTGATCTGTGTTTGGAACGGGTTCTGATTCTGAAACATAATTATATTTAACAATCAAGAATATACAGTACAATTTATTTCAGAAGAACTCTATTTATCTTATTACTAACAAACTATTATTTCAATGCGGACGGATGCAATTGATTTCACGTATTCAAGTGAGATCCATCTTCTTTTATAATGAATTTGGATAAATAGAGTTCTATGATTCTCAAAGCAGATGCATACCATGAATAACATAAGGTTGGATAGGTTTGGAGGAGGATGTAGGGTGGGGATCCCATGTAAAATTCTGGTTACACATATTGCCATCACAACAACAGAAGAATAATTCCTTTTTCCTCTCTGCACTGTTCTCAATGCAATGTGGCCTATCATAGCAGTCATTACTATCCAGAAAACATCCCTGCAATATGTAATAGTATTAGTTCCAATTTCAAAATAATTAAAAACAAAATAAACATTATACTTGTACCTTCAATTTAATTATAGACTTTTTGGTGACATTATCAATTTGCCACAATACATAACAATGATTTCTTTTTCCTGGATCGTGTGGACCACACTCCTCCCTTCCTGAACACTCCTGCTGGGATTCTGTGCATAGTGTTTCATTATAAAATTCACATACCGAAGAACCTTTGACATCATGCCCTAAAGTAGGTCCTAAAAATTAAAAAACAACAAATGTATACATTTTAAATGGACTGTGGACGTTTGTACAAATATAGATCTTTATGGATTAATTTCTGAAAATTACGAATTAGAAAAAATTCGTTCCCTCCGTTCGGAGTTCTGTAATGTTCCAAAAAATCTGCAAGTACAATTTACGAAACAGTTTACACAAATATTTTTCAAGTTTCTCTGCCCACTGTATACTCCTCGTCCTTTAAATAAACAAATAAATTCCAAGAGACATGTTACTATTATCTGAGCAATGCAAACAAGACGCGTTATTTCGATCACAATGGATCCCGTTTGATTACAAAACAAACTGTCACCTCGGCAGAAAATCGACTTTCGTCGTTGCGTTTGTAAACAGAAAGGTACTCAAGTGATCGGTCCACGAAGTGACAGAGATTCAACGATGGTTTCCAACATATTCGGCGAGGAAACAGCGTACCGCGATCCCCGGGGCAAGATTTCGCGACGGAGCGTGTAATTTGCGTCGCGGATGCGAACGTTCAACAGGGGAGATAATGGTGCATACGATTACCTAACAATCCTAGGATGAGATATGGCAGTATGGTCGCATATGCGGGCATCGTGAACGGCTCGCGAAAAGCATACCAGACGAATTATTTTTCAAAGTCTAGGCGCACAGTGCTCGCGGAGAAATGTGGCTAGAGCGCCGGACTTTGGTGCGCAAGGTCCGGGGTCCCTGTTTAGCCGTCACATCTGGCTTATTTTCTACGTGATCCGCACCATCGCATGTCCCTGCTCTGCTACTCTTCACGGCCCCGTGTTCCTTGAACACAGACCGCCCAGCCAGAAATCAACACCAGAACGAGAACAGAGGAAAAAATCGAATCGCGAACAGTCTATTAGCTATTAAGCAAATTGTAGTAATTCATCCACCGACACATCTCTCTTCCTCTCCCCCTCCCACGTATCTGCATGAACGCGGACACCATGGATTTATGACATTTCTCACTGTTCGATCGTTACGATTACGATCACTTTGAAACGACCACGAGAACGTAGACGAACGATCGATTCAGTACGTACACAACCGCGATAAGACGAGTCACGATCGGATTGATAAAAGTCTGCAAAATTCCGTGGATTCACGAATGTACGTGCCAGACGCACGACGAGATGGATCATAAACTAATGGATCACGATAGAACGACCGCGAACCTACGGAACTGATAACGACGCGTTTGCACCTCACGATGCTCGAAGGTGGCGAAAACTGCTGAATAACGTTGGATTTCTCTACCGTGTATTCTGCTCATCTATTTATAGGAGCGCTAAAATAAAAGAAGCACAAATAAAATTGTACGCGTAGAGCTTTTCTATGTGATTATTTAGTAATTCAGACTTCTTTCTGGCACGTTTAGTTTCGATCACGCCGCTGGGGGTGTTGCGAAACGATCTATTAAAATTATTAGAGATGCTAATCTATCTACTGTAAATCAGAAAATCTTTTTTAAGTGACATATATGAATGTTTTTATCAACTGCGTCGTGTTTACGGACTAAACGCCTGAGGGCAGATTGCGATATTTATTCGAACAGCTCGTAAACGAGTGCACACTGAAAACCAGTTTTTGAAAACGGCTAGAATTTCGTTTTAGGAGTGTTTGATGGGTCTGAAGTCTGAACTCTGAACATTCGTCTTATCGACTCTATTCTGTTTCGTAATTTGACCACTTTTGGGTAGAGCGCGCGCAAGTAACAGAAATGTGGCGCTTAATTTGAATCGAATTATTTTAAAGTTCTAGTTCTAGAAATTGCTACTGGTTTCATCAGTAAAGTTATATTGCGCCTTTTTATCCCCATCATTTTAATGCGCATCCAGCTTCGCGCAGTTGGTTTAAAAAGAGAACAGGAGATGATCAAGAGACACAGAACGAAACTAGTGGGCTCTATGTGTAAGCATGGTAAAGGGAGATAAGTAAGATTGGTCGTCGGTGTGACTGGTTTTGCTTGTAGTTGTGCTGATGTCGTGCTCTCTTGCTCACTCGCCACTTCCTCTCTATGCTAAAACTGTAAGGCCAACACTACTTAGCTGTGAAACGTCAACCAATCAGAGAAAGGCAGTTTCTGTACCATACCTCAAATTTCTGAGCCCTTTGCCCCTGGCATGGCGCAATATGGTGAGACACTACTGTACATGAACTGAACAAATCGATCAATGTGATTGCGATTCCATTTCTCGTTCAGCGGTGATTCTTTGTAATTTGTTGGTTAGTGGTCATCGCGAGATTCGTGCTGCATTTGAATTGCATTCGAGAGAGTGGTGTGGTGGGTGAATTGGGAACGGTACCGCGGGACGCTATCTTTCTTTAACCATAGACAGCCAAAAAGTGACCACGACGTCGATGACTCTGCCGAAAGGAAAAAGGCCGTGGTAACACGTTCCTCTTCGCGTCCAGGTTTTGAGGTTAGTCGAGGGAAAGTGGTGGTATTCAGATAACATTGTTGCGGCCGGTCCGTTTTATTTGCGGAAAGTGTCACAACGGCTGAGATTCTGTTTCTCTTCGATAGAGGTTTCTTTAAATGACAAGCAGTCATGGCAACGTCTGGATCCGATAGAAAGCCGAGAGTCGTAGTTTTAGGAGGTGAGTATAGTTTCATTCGTTGCACGATAGCACGACGGAAGCGATAAACAGAAATGTGAAGAAAAGTATTATTATCGTTGGAACAGGATGCGGTTTCATAGGGCGTAATCTTGTCGAGTATCTGCTGGATAATGATCTCGCTTCGTTCGTCCGTGTCGTGGACAAAGTGCCGCCGCAGACTGCTTGGCTCAATACTAAACACCAGCAAATATTCGAGCATCCTTCGCTCGAGTTCAAGAGCGCCAACTTAATTAACGCAGGTAACAGAGAATGAAAGATGTCCCCGAATTGTCAAGCGGAATAGTTTCTCTTGAATAGAAAGATCCACGGTATTCTTATTTAATTGCGTAAGATCCCGGTATCGTTGTCTGAACGTGTACTTGTCATGTATTTTCGAATTTTTTACAGTGTCTTGTCAAAATGCATTCGCATCCGACAATCTGTTCGATTATGTGATTAATTGCGCTGGGGAGACAAAGAGCGGTCAGACGGATCCCGTGTACAAAGAGGGGATCTATAAACTTAGCATGAACTGTGCTCAGCAAGCAGCCAAACTGCAAGTTGACCGATACATAGAGATATCTTCTGGTAATTTTAACGCTTCTGAAAAGGTATGTAATTTCTTAGTTTAAGTCTGATTATTGAAACACAAAAAACTACAAAAATGTTCGTTTTTTAGAATCCTCATAAGGAAGATGAAATTGGAGAACCTTGGACATATGTTGCAAAATACAAGTTACAAGTAGAAAATGATTTAAAGAACATACCAAATTTAAAGTATACAGTACTTAGACCAGCTATTGTGTATGGTTGTGGAGACAAAACTGGTTTAGGTAACACAAGATCTAGATTTTTTTATCAAAATTATGATACTTTAAACTGATGGCACATCTCTCCTTTTAGCACCACGTTTGGTAGTGGGAGCAGTTTACAAACATTTGGGAGAGATGATGAAATTACTTTGGGGACCAGATCTTCATATGAACACAGTTCATGTAAGAGATGTAGCTAGAGCTATCTGGCATATAGCAAACAGACCAGATACAGTGGGTCAAACATACAATGTTGTTGATGAAGGTGATTCTACCCAGGGATCGATCAGTGCTATTGTTTCCGAGTTGTTTAACATCAATCACGATTATTGGGGTACTACATTGTCTACATTGGCCAAAGTAAGAATGAAACTCTAGTGTTTTGAGTGTTGAAGGTGACTTGATGTTAACGCAATTGACGATCGTTGCTTCTGTTATGCATTCTAGACTGATATGAGCTCTGTAGTGGAGGAAGTGAATGACAAGCACATGGGACCTTGGGCAGAAGCTTGCAATAAGGATGGCGTGGAAAATAGTCCACTGTCCCCATACATAGATCAAGAACTTCTCTACAACAAACATTTGTATCTACAGCCAGGAAAGCTGTTAAATACTGGATTTGCTTATATGTACCCCAAACTCACAAAGAATGCTCTGAAAGAGGTACACAATTGTTTTCAGAATTTGTATGATTGTGAACTGTTAGAAATTTTCAAAGATTTTGTTATATCAATTTATTTTTCTCTAGGTTCTTGAAGATTACGTGAACATGAAGATATTTCCACATTCATTGGTCTTATGAAATGTAGCAATGCAGACTGCCAAGATCAATTATTGAAACAGCTTACAATGACTTGTATAAAGAACTTTTTGGAGCGTTTCACCTTGTGCCTAGTAATCTATGCAAGTTACGTACTTTATCGTATGTTATACATTTTACTCATATTTTACCCGCTAACGAATACTGTTAGACAAGTTTATATAGAGTATACAAGATGGAATACGAAGATTTCATATAATAAGCCTATCTGCAAATGTGATAAACTAGGAATTAATGTACTTAATTTTATCATAGTTTGAGCTATGAAATTTTTGCACGTTAAGGTTGCTAGTCAGGTTTTGACACGAATATAAAGAGTAGCGTGAAGTTGAAAAAAATGCTGAAGAGCGGACAAGATACTAGAGATATTTACATGCCTGAACTTAATGTATTATAGCATGTAGATGTTGTTGGGATGAATATTTTAGAGAATTACGTACATCGTAAAAAATGCTTTTTATATTGCATTTCTCCAAGACTGGCAAAATAATTATAATTGTTGAAAAAAAGAGGGAGAAACTAATGAGATTCATGTAGAGAGTTAGGAGGGAATTTTTTTGTTTTTACATCCACTGCATTCCAATATAGATCTTCCATTGAGCTGTGACTCGAGACTTCAGAAATCTTTTTATTCCAAGCAAATAACGGTTTTGTAAGTTTAGAAATATTAGATACATTCGAATTATATAATGTATTAAATCAAGTACAAATAATATTACTTAAGCTAGAAAAATATTTCTAAAACGCCAAACATACGAAAATTGAGTAGGTTTATTACACGAAAAGGTAAACCTAATTTTGCATCAGATTGTATAACAAAATAAATGCATAGGCTAACGGCACTAACTGCCAATTAAGATTAATAGTATTACTCTTTTGAAACAATTGTTATTAATCCTTTGATAATAAAGTTATTCATTTATGCAATTTAATCATGCGTCTTCATTGTACCTCTTATCTAATTCCGAGAATTGTATTTATTAGGAATAGGATATTATCTCTTGTCTTTTCTTTTTGCAAGACAAGTAACATCGATACACTATCTTAATTTTATTCAATCATTGGTTACAACAAGATACTGCGCTCAGAAGGGTCAACAATATCATTAAATATTTCGTGTATCGTTTTAATTCGAATACTTTAAACAATAAGATTATAATTTCATGTAGTTCATTATACATAATATATTAAAATATATACTTTTAATATTTTCTGCGGATAATATATATACAGTCGTAGAATAAAAATATTTACAAAGTAGCTGCACCCTAAAAAACAGTATAATCGTCGCAGTACGCTAATTATGTAGGTGTCAGTAAAAAAAAAAAACAGATAGAGAAAAAAAATGGTAAGGATTCGCGAAAAATAAATTAATAAAGTTTCCCTAATACATATTAATTACTACTACAATTAACGGTAGTAATACAAACATCAATTTTATCGTGTTTCTTCGTTTTCTTTTCTTTTTCATATATATCTCGTCGTATAAAATAAAATATTAATGTCTTGGCTATATCTATCCACTGTCACGCGACAAATATATTTTCTGAGGTAAATCGTGTAAATCTAAATTATAGTGTTGTGTAATAGGTACTGAGGTTAAGTTAAAATTAAGTAATATAGGGTTCCCACCCCGTACAAGCGTGGTGGCAATTATGGAGGTATATTTACTTGACTAGAGTCGCCGTACGATCTATAATTAATACTTTATGTCCATGCATGGCCAATACTATTGGTTCGTTTCGTCTTGAAACGCTATTGCAAATGAAATGAAATAATGACTACACTCTCCCGTTACTATCTGATAAAGCTATGAAGAGATTTTGTATGAAAATATTAAAAAATTTGTATGCACAAATGAAAAATGCTAGACGGTACTCCTAATGCGCTTAATTGAAATATTGCTTAGTGTGATAGAATGTAGAAGTAGATATGCATCATGAGAACCTACTAATAAAATACTTTATTTCGTTTCTATAAAGACCTCACATGACAAATGAATATTTTCTATAAAAAAGAAGAAAAAATCTATTGTTAAAATAGCCTCAATTCCAAGTATTTCTCTTTTATTCATATCGTTATACTCTAAACATGACATTTACAATACTTGTTCCTGCTATCTGCAGTTTACAGATAAGATGTTTATTGCTTTGTACTTCAATGCTGCAATTATTAATTCGTTCATTTAGAAGTTAATTGAACACTTAGCACGGCGACTCTATTTTCTGCTTTTTCTTTTTTCGTCCTTTTCTACGGAGTCTACAACTTATCACATCCACACAGTTAGTTGAAAAACGTTACAGTACTACGAACTGTTTCAATGATATAAATAATTATTGGTTTCTTATAAATTCGATAAACGGTTTATCAAAATGGAAGATTTTTATGCAAAGTATAAAACGAATGAAAAAATTTCCGGTAAAAAAGTATTAATGGCAGTTGAAATGTTGCTGCACTTAAATATACCTAGTACATCATTATGTTACTAAGAATAAAATGATCAAAAGTGTTTATAAACCTACGTTCATTCACTTCCCTTACAAAATCTATAAAATCAATCGTTAAAATTCGTAATTCGTATACAGTAAAAAAAGCACGTAATTTTTTTTTTAATGAGATAGAGCATAATATTCGCCGCAAGCATTCGTCGCTATATTAATTATTTTTTTCTCCATCATCTATCAACGCTTTTGAACTATCATTTTCTTTTCTTTTCCTTTATCCATAAAAACAATAATACCTTTCTCCTTAGAATTATTAAAATTCCGTCAATATTATAAAATTGTACAAGCTTAATAATTAACATATACATACAGTGCGAAAGATATATCGAAATATTTGAAGAGAGTTCAATGCAAAGGAAAAACAAATTTATAAGCGATCGAATTTAATTAGTTGCCTACCGATTATATTATCAATTCTCGTGTCCCCCATTCAACTCTAAGAAGAGTAACAAATACTTTCAACAAATATAAAAGTATACCACTATATGTCAGTAACGTAAAATGTAACAGGTTCATGTTAAATACGATAACAAATGGAAAACAAATTGTTTAAATAAAAAAATCACAGAGCAAGCAAATTCTATCTGTGAAATGTATGCTTGCAACAAATCAGATTTGTTGTGTTTTAATGTAAAGAATAAATAGCTACTGCGTTGTATGAAATGAGATTCTGATACAAAATGTGATCATATAATATCTAACTATCTTAGATACATCTATCTTGTGATTTTTCTTTTCATTTTCTTTCTTTCTCTTTTCTAAATCAATCAGATCTTGTAACTATTTCACTCTCGAAGTCTTGTTACAGTCTATTAATAATGAGTTCGAATAAAACATAAGCAAATCATAATTTATATCTAAAAATGTATAGCTGCAGAGTGTGTTCTATATAAAAAATCTGTATTAATAGTAACATGTCTTTAACGTAAGGCAGAATTATTTTCTTTTTCTTTTGTAGAACTGATATCAAATTATAATATTTAACAAATTATTTCGTATAAAGATGTAGAAATCTGTACAATAAATATAATATGGTAAAAATCTCTAGCATGTGCAGATTGATTTAATTCTATATGTTCCATTTCAGGATACAACATTTCAAAAGCTGCCTGTAAAGTGTTGAACATGTTCGGAACACCTATGTTCAACACTTTCTAAACATCTAATAAAAAGGTCCATCTTGAAACGGAACACTATCTTTACATGATTTCATACTGTGCTTGTAGTGACTACGTTATTGCATGATTCAATGTAATGTGATCGTTTTGGGTACTACTGAACGTGTAAAATGTAATAAATAACAATTAATGGAGGTACAATAATAACATGACATATCTACGTCTCACTCTAAAAGATATAGCTTATTTCTATCAGGTACTGTGTTGGGTTTCATCTCTGTCATGGTAACATGCACCAGTCTGGAATATGTTTTGTAGTTTTGTTTCGTTCTTCCCTTTGTATGATGTAGTTAACTTTAAATGTCTTGTACAACGTAAGATTTGTCTTTGTCATACGTAAACTGACGACGTGAACAGGAAAAAAATATTTAGAATATAACTGTGCTGATAGTATCCAATTACTATGTACGCGTTTTAATATATCTTTTAAAACTATATGATCTTTACGTCGAAGTTTTGTACATGGTGCTAAAAAATTTAGAATTTTTTCTTTTAAAAACTCTGATCTTATTTTTTCCTGCTCCTTCTATATGCTGCAGTAGTCTATAATACAGTGATTAGACGTATAATATAAACAAGACTTTGTTAAATTAATACAAACGTCTCAAGTGTCTCCTTTTTTTTTTAAAAAAAGTGTTTGATAACATTCGACTCTTTGATAGAATAAATATTCGCCAAAGTTTAATCAATGCTATACACTCGTCTTGGTAGCACTGGCATTAAAAAGCAAATCTAAGTTCTAGCTCTATTTCGAATAGATTAAGATCTGATTAGTTTTCTCTTTTTAATCGCTTAACTAAAAAACTTTTTCTTGTCAATTTCCATGTGGCTAATGGAAAACTTAAAAGTGTGGAATGATCAATACTATTGCTCTTTTCGGAAGCAATACATATCATGAATTAATTTAGGCCATATCTGTACCTGAATATTATCAATAATTTTGTCCTCCCTAGTATAAAAGGAATGCATTATTTACCTATCTTTCGCTATCATTCAGAAACATGATACTCCTATCTTATAAACATATTCACAGATTAATAGTTAAATCTATTTACAGAAGCATCAAGAATCCTCTTCCCGTTCCATTATCTCATTCTTAATTTCATAGTCTACCCTTTCATGGGTATCTATCTACTCGCGTGTATGAGCAAGTTAGCTAATGAATATTAAGTATCATTCGCATGATTTATCTGTAGCACAGTATTGTTCAACAGAACACGAAATCTAAGAATCATTATTAGATTTCTTACCGAATCATTAATACAGGAATACTTCTCAGTGTTTTCAATAGACGTAACTTGCTTGAAAATGTTATTTACAATAGTCTGTGTTGAAGTTCGACGCACTTATTTGTACGACGCTATTATTTACATTACTTACCAGAATGTTTCAGTATTTTCATTTACAAACTGTACCATACTCAATTCGTAAAGTGTAGTAACTTGCATTGCTTCCTACTTCCTCGAGAATTTCATTCTTGTTACTTTTTAACCCACATGTACACATGTGTGTTCGTATACACCTTATGTACACGATGATTCGAGTCACGGGAAAATTTTTTTGTATCCTACCTGTTGCACAGTAACAGAGGAAGAAAATGTGAATACTGAATCGTATCGACCACAGCTTTCATCCGTTTGGTCCCAGCGCTGGAACAGATATACACATAGACTTCGACAAGGATGTATCTCCGTCCGGGCATCCCGAGTTGTTGTTTAAACTGCTACTGCTACTGCCTAAAGTACAATTGACCATCGTGAGCTGTGTGCCCTCCAAATCTGGCTCCAGCTCGTGCTCTGACGTCTGTTTCACAAAGACAGCGCTGTCCTTTGTTTTGTACTGCAAACATACGAATACAATTGTATTTAATAAAACTGTTCTCTTGCTGACACTTTCTTGCCATTATTATCCGCACCTGTGAACTTTTAGTTACTTGGATATCCTTAGGGTCGCCATTCACATCCCATGACGTTAGCAAAGGTTCCTTGGCGCAGGATTCAAGAATCCCATTAGACTTCCCACCCTGTAGTAACAAGTGAATAAGTAGTTTATCCTTGGGCAGGGAAATGTCATTTATTTTTACATACCTTTGTATCTAAATGTGGGTTCGTTGCAACCGGAGACGATGGGCAAAGAACAGCAAGTTCGATTTCATTGGGCGTTACCCTAGTATTCATTTGCTGGCTCACCGACGTAGAGGATTCGTCCACGCAACATCTATTACCATTTCGCACCAATGAACGTCCTTTCATTGCTTGCGAATTGTCTCTCAAAATACGAGCATTTTCCCATTTCCTTCGACAGTACATGCTACACAAGCAGATTGTAATAAACCCGATGCTTATACTTGCACCAAGAATCACTCCTAAACACAAGTTGTATCATATTAATATTGTCAATGTTGAGCAACGCTAAATAAGATTGCTTTATAGAATCTATCGCTCACCAAGGCTTTGATCTGGTTTTATGTTTTGCGGTGGCTTTTGTTCATCCGGTGGATTGGGTACTTTTGATGGACCGCCACTGGTGATAATATCGATAGGCACGGAAGGTTTACCGTAACCGGCTTTCGTGGAAGCCCGGACCATAACGAAATATCGTTTCCCCGGAGTCAACTCTAGTAAAATTGCCGATGTTTTGTTACCAGGTACTGTCATGTTTTTCCACGTAGTCTTAGAATCTATTAAATCCGTGGTGTACATAACAAAATAATTTTGTATTATGCCATTTGTATTGCTTGTTTCTTTCCACGCGATTCGAACTTTTGTATTATTCACCAAAAACCATTGTACCTCCTCCACTTTTCCAGGAACTAAAAGTATCGAGTTATCAATCTTCTACCGACTTACAAAATTAAATCTAAACGACCTTACTTACTGTCTTCGTTTGTATAACATTCGATAGCTTCGCTATACAAACTGCTTTGGCTAGGGTTGTTTCGAATAGCTCTTACTTTAAATTGATATAGTGTAAATGGTTTAAGTTTATCGATGCTCGCTTTCGTAAAGTTTCTAGAAGTATAATAGTCATTTAACAATTAAAAAGCGCCATTGTAAACTAAAGCGGCGTGAAGTACTTATTATTCTACGTACAATATGATACATTTGGGACCATCGAAATTTGCAGTATGAATCGCCTGGTAGCATAGTTCGAAAGAATCCACTTGATGCGTGCCACTCAATGACCATGTTACATTTATGGAAGTAGGTGAAACAGGAATAGCTTCCAAAGCCATTGGAATGTTATCTAAATTAGGGATTAATAAATTAATTGTGTCGATAACAACTACACTACTTTTCATAATATGTACAACTTACTTGCATCTGGTGAAACAGTTTCTATCTTTTTTGTCAGGCAGCTGGTCGCTTCGTCAGAGCTTATCATACACAAACCCACTGTATATGAAACATTTACATCTAAACACAGAAACATAAATAATTGATATTCTCGACAAAGTACAAGAAAAAATTGTACCGTAACTGGTACTTACCAAGATTAGTAAATACGTGTTCAGTAATATTTTGTGGTAAAAAAATACTTGCGATTTTCTGTCCATTTTGATTTTCACAATAGATTTGCCAACGATCAAATTCTGATTTAATTTTATTATTCTCTTTAATATTAATTTTCCATTCCGCCTAAAAACCGAAATTTTACGTAAAAACGAACAGTACAATTAATATCAAACTATAATGCATAATTTGGAGACTCTGTACAAACCTTTACAATCGAAGAATTTACAAGCCATACTTGCATATCCACGACGTTTTTGATAACAATTGATTCTGCAAATGGCATAGTCACAGTCGTCCACTCTAACTGCGACTCGCTCATATTAGGCCAGCCTACAGTTGTTTTTGCTTGTACTCGTAGATCATATTGTGCACCAGGTATTAAATCTATTCAATATGAATAATTGAAATCAGTTCATCATGTATTATTCAGCCTGTATTACTGAACAATTAAAAAAGTAAAACATATACCAGAAAGTACGTAAGATTCAACGTTAGCAGGTAAAGAAAGAACTCGAGATGATGGATGTTCATGTCTCCTGCACTGTAATTTGTATTGTTCGATGATACCACGAGCCTCCTTTTTAGCGAGTGGTTCCCACGATACATTTAATTTTGTACTACTAATTATATTCACTTTTACTTTTGGTACACTTATAGGAACTGTGTAAAGAGACAACGCTTTTAATATTCTTTTCACCTGAGGAGATTATAGAACAAAGGGAATTAACTTACCACTTGGAGCTGTAGAACACAAAATGGTGGCTGATTGGTCACTGGGACCATTATTGTTCCACACTCGTATGTAGAAAGAGTAATTAGTAAACGGTTCGAGAAGCTTCGTCACTTCCACCTCCGTAGAATTACCAGGTTCTGGTGGTGAAACTTCTTCCTTTCCTCCTTCTGTATTAAATACAATATATGGGAATTCATTATACAATATCTGATTTCAATGAACATTCTTATTCATTTTATTAATTCTTTGCGAACTCACTCACCTACGGGACTGTAATGGACGGTATAAGCTGTAATACTGGTGTATGGTAGAGACTTTGGTGGAGCCCAGGAAATAAAAATTTTAACTGGTGATACAGCTTTACATTTCAGAGAGGTAGGTGCAGCAGGACTATTACGAGACGTGTTCACTTGAAGCCGACCTGCGGCCCAAATTTCGCCAGCTGAGTTCACAGCAACGCATTGATAAATACCAGAATCTGAAGGAACCGTTGCTGATATTGCTAACTCCGTTTTATTATGTTCTTTTATATATGTAGTCCTACGTCCTGTAAACGGTTTATATATTAGATTACAGCTCGATTTAAAAAATTCTATACTTATGTACCGTTTTTCTGATGTAGTAATTACCGTTCATTGTAATATTTAGTGAGTCTTTTAACCAATATATTTTAGGCATAGGCAACCCCTGTGCTTGACACTCAAATCGTGCGGTTCTTCCATTTGGACATACTTGGCTTTTAGGAGTTTTCAAAAACGTTGGTGGTACCAAAACGTCCACCGTAATATTCTAAAAGAAGTTTTCATACGATGTTATTATAGTTACAAAAATTCATAACTTTTGCAGTAAGCTTCCACGACGAACCTGAATCTCCAAATTGTTTGTAACAATGGTTTTTGTAGAACATAGATAAATGCCTGCATCGGACACACTCACGTTTACCAATGATAATATACTAATTCCAATACTAGAATTAAGCAAAATGCGAGGTTGTGCAACATTTTGAGTATCTGAAAATTTGTTATGAGATAGATTTTAATTCGTAAAAGTATTTGAATATCACGTGAGTGTAAATAAGTTACCAGTATAGCGAGGAATAAATGTCCACGTCATAAGTGGAGATGGATATCCAGATGCAGCACATGCTAAACTAAGACTTGTTCCATTTAGCAACCAATGATTATACGAAACTTGCGGAAACAAGAATGGTGGCGTATACGATCCATTACCCTCTAGCCGAGCGATAACGGTTAATTTTGCCTCTTTACTTTTTTTGGTTTTCTTTAGGAATTCATTATTTACTACGCATCTAGAGATATAAGCGCATGTTTTGCTTTATTATTCCCATTTGTAATTTGCAACTTTTTCTACAATTTATACATCTAAATATGCACATACCTATATGAACCAGCATCTGATAACTTCGTTGCTTTTATGTACAGAACACCTGGTGGTACCATAAAATACCTACTACTGAAAAACAAGTACATCAGTATGTAACAAAAATAATAGAATTTAACCTTGGTTATTCATAAGTTTTTCTTACTTTGAGTTATTATGATTGGGCAACAATTTTTCTCCATTATGCTGCCATGTGATATTAGGAGGAAAAGGAACACTATCTATTAAGCAAGACAGTCTTGCTACCTCACCTTCGTATACAGTTATATTTTCAGGTGATTCTTTAAATATATGGGCAAGTTCTAGAAAGTGGATATATGATTATAATTATGAAATGTGTTGTAAAACAATCTAATAATAAAATAGTTAACAAGGAAAATACCAGCTATTTGTATAAATGTAGGAGATGATTGTAAAAGTCCTAAATTAGTATGTGCTACACAACGGTATTCATCTTTGATATAATCCCTAAAATTAACTGTGGTATTGTTCTTTTCTTTAAATTTCTGCACCATCTATAACAAGAATAGTACCAAGAATAATAATGAAAATTAAATCTTTTATATAAACGCATTGAATAATTATTACCTGGAGAAACATACCTTGTGTAAGTGAAGAGAGCCATTTCGTAGAAGTGTACAACGTGCAATACCACATGGCGGTGCTGATACCCCATTATGTAACCAAGATACATTCTGATTTGAACCAGCTATACAACTAAGTATAATCCCTTTTTTTCCCTAATATCACATGACCACTGGGTTGAATTTCTAATGTTACACCAGAACCTTTGGTTGGACTAGTATTGAAGATTTCTGGTTTTGAAATGTTTATGTTGTGTAAACCGACTCCAATTTCTTTGACACCTGAAATTAAAAGTCATAATTTTGTACACACATTAAGCAATTAAACATCCGTGTTCTTAATATGTGTGAACACGGCTAAGCAGTTACTGGGTTGATATCTGACGTTTTCTTCTTTCACAAATACAAACGTGAATTTAAATACACGTGTAATAGGAATGCACGGGTACCGGTAAACAAAAAGACACGGGTAATCGTGTATTAAAAATTACAAGAATTGAAATCCGGATTAGTTTACTACCACACACGTATTTAAATACGCATGAACTAGGGACCTCGACTTGAAATACGCATAAAACTGTAAAAGCGCATCGACCGATGGCTGCATGAACAATCATTTACAATCATTCAAAATCATTCAATACAGACACACTGTGCGCGTTTAACAGTTCGTGTATCCGGTAAGAGATGAATTTTCAAACGAATCATCGGTGAAGACATGTAATAGAGAAAAGTTAGGAAAGAAACGTTAGCGCGTGGTCCAGCATGTATCAGTTTGGTTTGGCGAACATAAACAGATTAGATAGGAGGAGAGGAGGGAGACGCACCTGCGACACAAGCGGGCTTTAGCACTTCTGTAAACAAGATGCTCAGTAAAAGTACTCGCGCCGCCATATATTCACGCTCATTGGCACTGGTTTCACTGATAAATCTCAACCGAAACACGCCGTCGATTCGGTAGACTTTTCCGCGAAATTGGTCGCCGCATGTTTGACATCGGCTGCAAGAGTTTTCGGCCGTTCCGTTCGCCGAACTCTTACCCCCCTTCGAGGTTCGCCTCGGCTTCTCACATCATCTCCGTGCGAAACAGTATATCGTCACCGAGATCTCGAGGACGTCGACAATACCGAGAATTGCACGGCTGTCGCGAATGATACTCGATTAGTTTCGTTCGCATTAGCACGCGATTCGTTCGTTTCTTGCCATCTTCTACCACTGCTACTACCACGTTTTGTGACAGGGTATGGCCACTCGATAGAATGTTTTGTTAAAAGGAACGCGATCGCCCTCTACCGAGATGCTACGACACTAAATCTCAAGCTTCTAAAACCTGTCTTGCTCGCCGCTAGATGGACACTACTGGGACATAGACAAAGAGCATACTCGCAGAAGCGAAACTCGCCAACTTTTTTTTGCGCGTGTGTAAAGTTGTCAATCTAATATTGTTTTTTAATTTAGCTCTTAAAACTATAAATATTTCAACTAAATGTTGAGCATGTAATGTAGATAAATAAATGTAACCTGAATTATTTCTATGTAATTTCCATTAAAATGCACAAAAATCAGATTCAAACGTGTTTGAAATACACTTTATTCCATCTGCAGTAACAGAGCATTCTATGATGTCAAAAATTGTCAATGAACGTAAACAGTAAACAGTGTGATAGAGTAGAATGAAAACGAACTTGGAGGTTATTTGATATTTCTAATTGTTTATCGTAGATATCGTTATTTAAATATCTACAGAAAAATATACCATAATTACGATTTAAGTCCGAAACTACAGATTGGAGTCAACATGACGTCGTTTTTAGCTGACGTGTTAATCACAGCAGGTGCGTCCATAGAATAGAGTAACGCATACAACTTTGCAGAACATACAAAATTTCCCGCGAAAATATTTAAAGATATTGTACTTTTTACATTTCCACATTTAATACAACATAATTTATGTACTTGAGTAATCCAAATTTTAACGTATCATTTCGTTAAACAGATAAATTAGAAACAATGAATTTGAATGAAAAGATAAGCGAAATACAAAAAGAAGTAACGAAATTGAAGTACAGTGTCCAGGATTTTATGGATGACAATTACGTTGAATTTACATCGAAACTTACGAGGGATCAGCATTTAGTTTTGAAAGGGGAAACACTTCTCGAAGAATTTAACGAATTACAAAAAAGAATAGATGACCAGGTACAAGAACATTGTACACATAAAATTCTCGAAGGTGAATTACTATAAATTAATATTAATATATCTTTACTTAAGGTGAAAATAGAGCTCTCAGGCTCTACCAAAGAACTGAAGACTCTCTCACAGGCGTTGAAGGAGTCGAATATGATGCTACAACTTTCTAATCAGTTGTTAACTTTGCATAAATGCACAAAGTCCATAAAGAATTATGAGGAGGAGAAACGTTATGTCGACGCGGCCAAGACGCTATGTCAAATGCAAACAATATTGTACAATTCTCAAAGCGATCTCCGCGATCTCGATATATTTACAGCAATCGAGGAAGAGTATTTAAGTCTGTATACTTCTTTTTTGCCAAACACTTCCTCGCTGTTGCACGAACGAATCTGCTGGACGGGCATCGAAGACAAAGACTCAAATATTATCACGTTATGCGTCAAAGACGAATTCGACGATATGCAAGAATTAATTCAAGGATTGTATTGCATTGATAATCTCTCAAGCCATCTGCATAAATTCGCGACCACCCTCATGGACCATGTAATCAACCCCATTATCAATGACGATTGTTCAGTCTACGTGTCTAACGCCAAAATATTCACCATTGAGATCTTGGACAAGAAAAAATCGCCAAGCTACAAGAGCGTGCTGTACAATCTAGAGTTGTTGTTCAAATTTCTTTATCAACATTTTAATGTGATCACGCACGACGAGGAAACGTTCCTGAATGAGATAAAGCCTCACTTGCTGGACAGATTGTCCGCATCTCTAACGAATAACTGCATCTCGCGAATTGTTCCTACGTCCAGCGCTGATTTAAAGAACTTTACGCCTATTGTCCAGACAATAGTTGATTTTCAAAACTATTTGGTGAACATCGGTAAGATTGCAACAATAATGTTTGCTAATACACCGTTCCGAATACGTAATTGTTTAAATTATTGCAGGCTTTCTAACGCCGGAAGAACTGTTTCTATCGGAATATACAAAGAATATCGATAAACTTTTCATCGAAAGAGTTTGCCAGGATTTATTAGCAAAGGCACGGAACATTATGAAGAAAGATTTGCACGATTGTATCACGTACGAACCACAGGCAAGCCTTTTTTAAAATAAAAATCAATTATTTGAATTATATAAATTATTAATAGACACTTAATGTTACAGGAGCCGCTGGAGTTTTCTAGAGAGTCGTACGATTATAATGATATGAAAATAGATTCAAAATTGAATGATAAAACGTTTCAACTTCCTAAATGTCAGATAAGGTATAAAAATAATTAGTGTCAACTATGGCCAATGTAATCGTTGATATTTAAATTAATAAGTAATATTTGTTTCAGTAAAAGTGCAAAAGAGACACTAGATATTGCGAGAAGTATCCTAGATGAAGCATGTAACAGTTCAGATTCTTGTGCACTTAGATTATTCTATACGTGCCGAAATGTTTTCGAAATGTACTCAGGATTAGTACCGGAACATCACAGAAAGTTCTTAGAAACGATACCTCAACAAGTCGGTGAGAACTTAATGACTTTGTACATACTAACTAATTTTTAATACTTTAATTAATCACTTGCATATCTTTTAATCAGCTGTATTCCATAATAATTGTATGTATCTCGCTCATAATCTTCTCACACTGGGACATGAATACAGGGATAAGCTACCAGAGTCTCTAAAAGATTACAATCTAGCTTTCGCTGATCAAATATTAATACTAAGGGACGTTGGATCAGCGTATTTCTTAGAACATATGAAATATCAAAGAAACATTATCTTTGATATTCTCAAAGAATCAGGTTAGTAAGAATCATATGGCAATTATCGATTGCTACAAAGATGTCTGATGAAAATGTTTTTAACTAGGTTTGTCAGCGTTAGGTCAAACTGCGGAACTGCAACCAAACACCGAACGTGCACTCAGACAATGCATTAGACAACTGGAGTTACTGAAAACAGTCTGGCTAGACGTTTTACCCATAAACATATATTGCAGAGCTGTAGGTCAGTCTTTGTTCCTCAATGAAATTCGAACAAATATTACGAAGCTTTCTTTCTAATTGAATATCATTTCAGGATGCATCACGAATTCTATGATTGAAGATCTTACAATTAGAGTTGTATCCGTTGAAGACATTCCTGCAGATGTTGCGACCGATTTGGGAACATTATTCAGTATGATAGTTAAACGTGCACCAATAATATTTCCGGTGTGTTCATGAATTATAAGAAAAATGAGCAAGTCCACTCAAAGTTTTTATTAAAAATTACAATGGGAATGTAATTATTAATAATTTGGCCTCGAAACAAATTCCACCAGCTGATCCTGTAAAATTAAACTGGAACAATATTATTTTTTTTAATAACATTTCTAATAGAAGTTATTCTGTTTCAGGACCCTCAACAAATTCATCAATACGTAAGGAAATGGGAAAAGTTTCTAGAACTGATCAAAGTGCTTGGTGCTTCATTGAAAGAAATTGAAATTAGATGGGGAGGCGGTAAAGGACCGCTAGCACGAGAATTTACAGCGTTTCAAGTGAAACAATTAATTAGAGCGTTATTCCAAAACACTGAACGCCGATCTAATTTGTTAGCTTCTATAAAGTAATATCAAGTAATTTAGGTTTTATTGTAAAAAATTAATTTTATGCATTTATTATTATAATGAACTGCAGTTATTATGCTTTACAATGCAGTACTGGAAATACACTACTATCCCTTTTACTTACGATATTTTTTTACCTTCCATTCGACTAATTTTAGATTGTAATACTTACGTAGCAATTCCATGCTATACCGAAGATTGCCAAATAATTATTTATAGTGAGATACAAAAATTGTTATAAGTTTCTGATACAAATTTTGGATACCATGGTGGCGATTACGTTTTGTACTTATACGAAAAAGACCGTCAGAACTCTGTCTATTCGTCGAAGAAAGAAACCAATAAGTAGTATAAACTTTAAGAAAGTAGACAAGCAGGCAGGCAGGCAGGGTGGCGGGCAGTAGTGAGAGCAAATCATTTAATAGATTTCCAATTCCACATCATTTACAGCAATGGCAAACATTATTACCATAATTTCAATTAGATTTCATTTGAGAATCCACAGTGACAAATGCTCAAAATTTCCAAATGCAATACTATCTCTGCACATATATTTAAAGGCCATACTTTAGATCATATGCAGCGATTTAATTTTGCAGCTCTTTAATCCTGTTTTGACGTATAAAAATCCTTTAAGGCAAAGCTGCACAATTAAGTATTATATACGAGCATGTAGTGTGCATTTGGCTAAAATTGCGCAAATTCTCTTTGCTTTACCTCACCTTATTAAACGTTAAGTACATCTATGATAGATGATGTAAAAGTATCGACCATTATATTAGAACCCCCTTAAAGAATATGAAAATTCCAAAGAAAAAAGAAGAAACAGAAAGGGCTAAGTTAGAGAAGAATCTTATTGCATATTTTCTTCTTAAAAAAAAAAAAAGAAAAACAAAGAAAACACAAAAAAAGTATAAAAAAATACATATAAAAAACTTATGAAAGATTACAGAATATATAATATTCTTTTTCAAATTGAAAGAATTCAAAACGCTATAAAATAAGTTTAATCTACGATCGTATGGCTTGCTGATTCAAATCCTTTTTCATAATTTGTTTCATCTTTCTTTCATTCATTGTATATAAAGTTCGTAATAACACGTCTCTATGATTAATGAGTAATGTTCTGAAAATGATTACAAACTGTGGAACTAAAATTATACTATATAAATGGTATTGCACAACTTAATTCTGCAATGGTAGTTCTTGTCTATATACAGGTCGCTGCGTAGATTGGATAGAAATGTAGTCATCAGGGCGGGTAGCTGATTGGCCCGCGGTTCAGATTGGCAATGCAGTGTAGATCTTTTATGTGCATTCACGAAGATGACGATGACTGTGAACATGGAAGTGCAAAACAGGATGTCACATTACTTTCGCCTTTATCTGGCGGATAACTCTCATTGATTGAGAGCCTATTTATAATTGCATAATACATCTGTACATGCAATAAATTTGTTCAGCTTACTTGCTGACTCTAGTGTCATGCAACAAATGATTTTTTTTATTTGTGTCTGTATTTCGCACACTGATCACCATAGGTTCAAATGAATGTAAAAAATTAATTAATTAATTAAATATATATATATATATGTATATATAGATATAGAAATATACATATGTGTGCGTGTGTTTATATTATATTAAATCACTTATTACGAATTTTCCTTAATATAATTTTTTATTATTGTGTCTGCTTGCAATATCTATCTGCCAAACAATGCTAATGGAATAAATTACCTATTCCAGACTAAAACCTTTGCAGTTTTGAAAAATATATTCAGATGATTTTTAGAAACATTTCTGTCTGGTTTAATATTGATAAAAGAAACAGATTACTTAATGCCTGTTACCAATAACAGAAGCAAATTAATGATTGCTTTTGTGTAGTTTTGGTCTTGTTTGCCAAGTGAAACAGCTTCACTAAGCTCATGTATGTATAGCATATAACGTAAAATCATTTTACAAGGACTGGTATCAATAGTACCTGCCACGAGCAGCCGGAGAACGACTTCGATACCTCGATGTGCCAGTGCCTTTGTTGGTATAATAATCAGCATTGGTTTCTCCGCTATTATAGACATCTTGTGCATATCCTTCTCGCGTGACATACCCACTGGCACGATTGGTCATATAATCTTCGCCGTAGTAGTCTCTACCTCTACTTCCACCACCCTTGCCTGCATAGTAATTTCCGTAATCTGCATATGCATTATTGCCTCTGTAACTGAGCGCAGTGGAGACCGCAGACCCATAGCCCCTATTAGCAGCACCTCGATTTCCTCTGAATCCTCCCATACCACCCCTGCTTCCACCGCGACCTCTACCTCGTGAGATTTCGACTCTTAACTTGGCACCCATAATTTCTGTGCCATTCATACTGCTACACGCGAGTTCCGCCTCATTCATATTTAAAAACTCAATAAAGGCAAACCCTGGCGGGTTGAACGCGACCCAAACTTTGTTCAGCTTGCCATATTTCTCAAACTCTGTCTGGAGGTCCTCCTTTTTGATGCTCTCATTCAGGCCGCCGACATACACTCGTGTGTATCCTTCTGGTGTCATTTTTCCTTGCCTAAAACATTGCACTCGAATATTATACAAATAAGGATACACTTCGGGATAAATCGGAGACGCAAATAAACTGGGTACGACACGAAAGTTTAACGCAACGGTCCTATAGTTATTTTCACATGAACACGACTGGCAGAACAACGGGGCGATAAAATAATCACTTTTTTTTGCTATGCCTCGCAAATTGAACAATAGACCTGGAAACGCTGGAAAATCAAGCACTTGCGCGCCAATGATTTAAAAAACGGTTACTGCTTGCAGAATGATTTACTTACTCGTATTTTACGTCTCGTTGAAATATTCCGTTTCTAAATGAAGTATTTCGGAGATTTTCAAAGAAAAAGGATATCCAGTGCACCGTCAGTACGACAGAATCGATAGGTGAGGATCAACCGGGGTTCACACTGCACAGAACTACATCCGACGACTTGGCGTCTCCAACCCAGACGCCAAAAGTTCGTACAGTTTGCTCGAACTAAGTTTTTCGTGTTCAGAAAATATTACGAGCAATAGGCTTTTTTCTATTTGAAATATTGTTCAATTAATTATTCGATGACCACTAAGAAAGAAGAATAATAAAGAATATTGAAATGCAGAATTGGAGAGAAAATATTTCATTCGCGTCCGATATATCGTTCCCACTCTACAGATCCACTTTACTCGAGCAGACTATACTTGCGGTTTTGTTTATCTTCGGAAGTCAAATTTATCAAAACCAATATACATCTGATAAATTTAACAATCATCAAGCCAGAGCGCTCGAAAATACTATGTTATTTAAAACATTTTTTTTAGGGATAGATGCTTCAGCTTAAAATGATAAAAAATTAAATATTGCATCAATTTGATCGCCGGTTCTAATCGATATGTTACTTATGTACAGACTGTAGATTGTATTACGTGTCAAAATTACTTTAGGTATACAATCTAACAAATATGACGAGTAACTTTTTTTAATTGCAAATTATTTCGAAACGTATTGATGTTGTCCACTGAATCCTCTTTATTGTACTATCGTTCCACGAATGATAGTGACTGTTTTAAAAACGACACACATAATTCTAACTAGCAATTGAAATCTATGTAGATATACGTATGTACAAATATCGTAGCAGATATGTTTGAGTGTAGTAATTTCAATAATTTTTAATCCTATGGGATCCGTCGTACAATAAACCACTTTGTACCGTTAAATTGGACAGTTCACTGACCGCCGGAAAGTGACACACGACATAAGCGACACTTCAACGTGGTAGATAATGTAGTTTCGCGGAAGATGGCAGTTCAAACGAATGATATGTACTGACGACTGACACTGTCATTCGGACAATTGTTCTAATGACAGAAACGTTCTAGCAGAATCTGTAGGCTTAGTTTATTTTGTTGACACAACATGTAATTGCACAACAAATCGATATTACTCGACCTTGATAAATTTGAGGGTGTTCGATCAACTTTATCAATTTCGTTGACGCCTCTTCGTTTTATCGCACTAGGGTTTCTCTTAGCATCTAATCAGAATGCAACGATACGATATTCTTATTCAAGAAATCGAGGGCATAGACGATTATTTGGGCCCAACTTTTCGGTACGTAAAACTATGAGAAAATTATGCATTTCTTATCGATATTTTGGTCAAAAGACGCGCTCCCGAAGCAACCCCTTCACGCAGATGCGGCCGTTTATCCTGCATATGCGCACTGGAGGGGTGGAAAACGGGGGTGGTTGTCCCTGTTGTAAAATAAAGACAAATCGAATTAGGGTTGTACCATGTCAAGGTTGTCAACTAACCAGGTTGACAATCTATTGTCAAGTATGGTACCCAAACACGAATACCTGCTGTATGAAATAGAATCTACAGATACTAACAGTATAGGGCTTGTTTTCAGGTACCATTGTCATCAATAATTTCCACAGAGACAAAAAATTGAAAAGACAAAAAAGCAAGAACAATTTATTATCTATTGTCTATAAATACTTCTCTTTTTAGGGCTATTTACGATGGCCATGAACATCAAAAGTTTATGGAAAAGCTTGATGAGCGTATCAAGGCCCATGACAAAGATATTGAACGAATGTGCAATCATCACTACCAAGGTTTCATTGATTCGATAAGAGAACTTCTGCAAGTTCGTTCTCAAGCTCAACAACTCAATGTTAGTGTTATTTTCTGACATTCTAAGATTTTACAATGGCAACTCTATATTTCTAATTGCTTTCTGTAGGCTGAGATATTGGAGCTTGACAAGCGCATCACTGCTACCTCCACCAAAGTGATAGAAAAGGGAGAAGAGCTTGTTAGAGCCCGCAAAGTAGAGAGTAACATGGCTGCAGCAGTAGACAGTCTTACCATGTGTCTTCCTGTTTTAGCTGCCTATGCAAAGTTGCAGAAACAATTGAAAGATAAACGTTATTATCCAGCTCTAAAGACACTGGAGCAGTTGGAACACCATGATTTACCAAAAGTAACAAATTATAGATTTTCTTCACAAATTACTCAGCAAATACCACAGTGAGTAATGTCACAAGATAAAGCAACATTTGTTTTTACAGCAGAATGTAACACATTTACACAGAAATGTGTAAGTGACATTAAGCGACTGATAGATTGCACTGATTTTAGACTACGTGAGAATATAAAGGATGCTTCCATGTCTGATTTAAGAGACTTTTTAGAAAATATTAGAAAATACTCACCTAAAATTGGCGATGTTGCTATGAGACACGTAAGTATAGCATACAGGATTCATTTATAAATGGATCCTCATATATCTGATGGACCATACAATCTTCAAAACAGACGCAAGAACAATTAACTATCGAGGCCGAGATCATCGGCCGGAAAAAGAAGAGATCGCAGACTAGAACATCTGTGCCGAATGACGGCGAAGAAGAATTAAGTGCTCAGGACTTAATGGATTTTAGTCCAGTGTATCGATGTATGCATATTTATACAGTACTACGCGAAGGAGAAACGTTTAAAGCATATTACAGACAGCAAAGGAAACAGCAAGCTAGATTAGTTTTACAGTCTCCCATTAATATGGTACATGTCATTATTATGTTCCATTTACAGAAGCAGTTTCCTCGCATGTATACTCAATTTCTATTTTACATTTCCAGCATGAGAGTATAGCAGGCTATCAGACTTACCTGCAAGGAATTGTGGGATTCTTTGTAGTGGAAGATCATATTTTGAATACAGGCAATGGTTTAGCAACAAGGGTTTATTTGGATGAACTGTGGTCCATGGCATTGTCCCAGATAGTCAATGCACTCCGTACTCATTCTGTAAGTAATAAATTATTATTAGAACTATTCATAAAAACTACTAAGTTATTAACTACAATACTCTTTTAGGCGTACTGCACGGATGCAAGACTTATTCTGAGAATCAAAAATCTGATAATGCTGTTCAACACAACTTTAAGAGTAAGTGATGCCCTGATGTATTATTAATTAATTACACTGGATAAAAATATTTATTATCTATCTTTCCCTCTTATACAGAATTATGGGTATTCTGTAGGACAACTTTGGGATTTGTTACAAGAAATTCGTGTACATTACAACGAGGTTCTGATGCAGCATTGGGTACAAGTGTTCAGAGACATTTTAGACGAAGATAGTTTCTTACCAATTCAGGTACGTATTTGTGTGGGATATTTTACACATTATAAAAATTACATATGTACTACAATATATAGGTCACAACGCAAGAAGAATATGATAATATTCTGGATTTATTTCCCTATCACGACGAAGAATTAGAAAAAGCAGAATTTCCGAAAAAGTTCCCATTCTCGGATATGGTACCAAAAGTTTACCAACAAGTGAAGGAATTCATCTATGCCTGTCTCAAGTTTTCGGAGGATTTAAATTTTACACAGACCGAGATAGATGAAATGATCTGCAAATCAACCAACTTGTTATTAACGAGAACATTTAGTGGTTGTCTATCTTCTTTATTTCAGAAGCCATCGTTGGCTCTCTTACAAGTAGTTCAAATTATTATAAATACAGGGTACCTTGAAAAATCTACAAAGTATTTGGAAGAGTTTGTAACTAATATCACGGGGTAAGAAAAAAATTATTATCAAACTATGAATAATATCTCTAGAATTAACACATTACTAATTAATATACAAACAATTGCAGAACACCGCATGAAGGACAACTAAGCTGCATGGGTGTCGAATCAGCTATGTTTAGAGTAGCAAGAGACGATGCTGAGAAACAAATTTGCAACAAATTAACGAATAAGCTAGACGAGTTCTTGGAATTAGAAAATTATGACTGGAATCTAGCAGAACCTCAAGGACATGCATCTGGTTTTATCACTGATCTCATAGCATTCTTACAAAGTACTTTCACCTGTTTCACCAATTTACCTGTAAGTATTTCACGCGAGGTAGCACAATATTTCATAGCCATTATATAATTTCAAGCCATTATAAATATTTATCTTTTAGGAAGAAGTTGCTCAAGTTGCTTGCAAAGCTGCTTGTTCTCACATAGCGAAGGCTATACTAGCTATTCTAATTAGCGAGGACGTAAAACAAATATCTATGGGTGCTCTTCAACAAGTCAATTTAGATACAATACAGTGTGAACGTACGTGTTCGTTTTATTTTTTTCCTTAAGATGTACAATATCTGGTTACAGAATATTTGTAGCTGTACCGAGCCGACTGGCATGTAACTTAAAAAGATACGAAAACTTTCAGAATTCGCCGCCTCAGAACCTGTGGTCGGTTTGCCTGAAGGAACCTTGCTTCAAAATTTCGCACAATTGAGACAATTACTAGATTTATTCATGAGCTTGGACTGGCCTACTTATTTCCACGACTACGGCCAAGAATCGAGTAAATATCATCTGGTAACTCCGAACATGGCTGTACTGTTGTTAGAGAAGTATGTAACCGTATCATATATCGTTTGGTGCAACATTTCACCAGTATCTACATATCAAAATATATGTTTGCAGATTAAAAGAGTCTGATAAAAAAACAGTATTCGCTGTACTGAAAAAGAGCGAAAGAGATAAGAAAAAAACTATTAGAAACTGTATTAAAACAGCTACGCCAATTGGCGCAGACTACTCAGCAGTAAACGAAACCGAAGTCAATATGTATATACCTCAAGAAAGATTGTAAATACATAATTTTTAATATATATGTCTCCAAGCATAATTCTTCGAAACTTATTGTTATTACGATAAAATGACTATAAAAGATTTCTCATTGATCAGTCCACGTTTTAGTTTGAAGATATTGTCACGATTGTTAACAATTCAATGTGACGTCGTAACACACAGATGCATAATAGATTGCGTTCATGTTGATGTAACATTTCGATGTTCAAATGCAATTACCTATACAATTTCTGTTCATTAAATCTTGCGTGATATCGAATTCTAGGCACTTGAATATAATACATCGCTCAAGTTCCCATACACTTATCATTTTAATCGTTCCCTCCTAAATTGGCATTGTTATATTACATGTAAATGAGTTATACATCGTAAAATAACTGTACAGTAGATAAAGTATGACGTACAAATTCCCAATTCCTAAGTCTTACAGATGCAATTATCTTTAGAATTAAATATTTAAAAAAAAAGACAAAAAATACGTCGATATAATTCCACCATTCTAATATTATCGGATTTCGCACATCGATTTAATGGTATTGAACGTTCGTTGCCAAAATATAAAGTAAATACATATGTAGATAGATAATTATATTATGAATAATAAAATAGATTAAATACAAATCAACAATAATTCCTGTAAAGTAATACCAAGAGCTTAGTGTTTGATTCAAGGATCAATTCGATAAGTATCTTTTAATAGAGATAAAACAAATTAATAATATGCATATATAGACCAATTTATGATGTGTGTGGCACAATTTCATTGATGATATACAATGATCAGAATTAATCATCAAATAAATCGTCGTCATCATGTAGCATGGTATACTTGTTGGGAGCTACGAAATTCTGTAATAAACAAAGTTATGTATAATCATTGCCATAAATATTCGTTCATATTTTTCAACTTACTGGAGGTTTATCATCTTTTATCTTTGACATTCTGCTGACATCGTCTTTTTCTCTGTCTTTTCGGTCTCTACAAGTGCATATTGAAAATAATTACATACTGACTTTTTAAAATAAAAATGACCTATTAAGAATTTTAAAAAACGAATTACCTATCTAAACCACGAATTTCGTTTGATCTTTGCGGTCCTTTCGGTGGAGGTCCACTGCGAAAGGAAGGTGGGCCTCTAGAGTCCGCATATTGATCTAAATAAAAAGAAATTCATATTAAAAATTGTATCAATAAATTTGTTTGGAAATAATCTTAATATAAATTACCAGAATGAGCGGGCTGACTTTGTGGAGCTGGTCTTTCACTTCGTCGACCTCTGTCGTCATCATTCCGCCAAGTTAGTCGACCTCTATCCTTTTCCCTATCTTCACGACCTTCCTAGAAAAGTTCACAAAAATTTGGTCAAGTATGAAAATGCCGGTATAGGTTGCAAAACCTTGTACATATTGGATACTTACTCCGTTACGTCTGCCCCAAGTACCATCTTTACCGCGTTTCTCTGCATCACTGAAATATAAAAGATTAACAGCAATTTTATTTTCATACTTCGATAGTATCACTAGTTAGCTAATTCAATTTACCCTTCATCTCTGAACTTCGGTTCTGAATACAATTTAGCCAGACGTTCTTCTATCTCTCTGTCCCTGGCGGTGGTATCCACTGGTTTTGCTGCACCGAATATATTGGTTGATGGAGTAGGTGCAGGAGCCGGAGTAGAAGCAGGTGTAGTTACTGGAGAAGGTGTAGAAGCTTGAGTGGTAGCTGGCGTAGCAGTAGATGAAGAACCCTCTCTTATAGGTTGATCTTCTTTTGCAGCACCAGCTTCTACAGGTTTCGTACGGGGTCGTAGTTGCAGTTTCGGCCTACTCCTTGCATCAGCTAAAACATAGAAATATTTCTATAGCGAAAAGTTTTGGAAGATATTGAATAACGTCTATGAATTTCTATCGTTCGAACGATATAAATATTAATTACGTTTACTGTCCATAGGCGGTGGTAATTTTGTTTGCTTACGCTGACCATCTCGATCATATTCGGCATCGCCATAGTTACGGCGGGGTCCAAAACTGCTCCTTCTGTCACCATCTCTGTCTCTGCTACCCCTATCATAACGATTCCATTCCCTGTCCTTCTCATCGTCTCTGAAGCCACCTCTGTCTCGCATTGGCGGTCTTCCTCTGTCGTTGTTTTCACGCCACCCACCGGGTTTGTTATCGTAGTCGGAGCCTAGATGATGTAGACTTTATTAGTCTTTTTACAAATTGTAAATGCGATTGTGTATTAAAGATTGATTTTAGTACCCTCACGATCATCTCTTCTGTCTCTATCCCTGTTATCGTACCGGCTTCGATACGACTCTCCATCCGCAGGTACACTGTCCCTTGGACCGCTTCTCCAATCTCCAGACGTACGCTCGGGATCATCATAAGCATCTCTACGATTATCTCTACCCATACGTCCTCCGCGACGATCATCGTTAGAGCTATTTAAAACATCAATCCGTACTCTTCTCGTTTTCATAGACTGTGGACGATACAAAATGTATACTATTCATATTCAATAATACTATTGTTACATTCCAGAACACAAGACTTACGGTATTGGGTAAATTAAGAGCATCAATTAAGCTCTGACGATCTTCAAATTCAATATAGCCATATCCCTTCAGTTTAGTTGAATCTTTTGGTAGACGTATATTAGCGATCTAGAAAATAAAAATAATGTAAATTGTTCTGACATATAAAATATTTTATAAATAAATAAAGAAGATAATCTGACCTTCATGTCAGAAAAAAAATCTGCTAGATATGCTTCATCCACTTCATAAGGAAGATTAGAAAGTGATGCTACATAAGGAGGATTAGTTGGGACATCATCATCAAGACCCCTTGGATCTCTTGCAGCTCTTGGAGCAGTAGGTAGGACAACAGGATCTTTGCTGCTTCTTGATGTATATCCTTCTATCACAAAGGAACAGTTTTAAGGACAACTTACTCGTTTATAATTCATTAAACAATTCTGAATGAATTATCTTTGATTTCTAAAGTATTATTAAGTAACTACCTTAGATATCAGTCGAAGAGAAGATTTTTCTATATCTATATTCATCTTTTAGAATACACTGTTGATGAATATTCATAATTCTATGCTCGATGACCATTTATAATATTTTTCTTTTTTGTTAAATTATTTTTATATGTATACTATACAATAAGGATGTTCAATTATTATTTAATATAAATATTATCGAAAATGATTGCAAGGTATCGAAATAAAACGACAATAGTCGAAATATATATGATTCGTTTTACCATGTTCCTCTTCTGTATCATCTGCCCAATTGGTCAATGGTTTTATTGGCACAGTGGGTGTTGTACCCCCATCAGCCAAAAATTCCATTAAATCTAGGGTTTTGCACTTCTTCTTCTTTCCTTTCTTGGCCGCTACTAAAAAAGGCGGGCGTTAACCGACATTATTCAAAGAGATCTTTAATACATAGTACTCCAATATTGAAAGCATGCTGGATTTGGCAAGAAGTTTGGTTATGTCGTAATAAAATGGTAAAAGCATATCAACACCATCGATTTCATTACTCGCAATACGAATCAATTAGTGAAACGCGTAGCGTTGATCTGTATTTTCTGAGAAAACTTTACCTGTAGACATGATTGCTGCTCGAATTTAACTGAATGTAAATCAAATCCGCGTTTCGACAGAGCACAGGACCAACCTCAGGATCCATAAGGCATGAAACACGTTTTAGAAGGACGCATGTCGGCCAACATTGAACATTGCGATTTTTCCGATGGTACGGCAAAACGTGCTGCATGCATACATTTATTTTTCGGAAACTTTACTCCAAACGAATGATAGAAATAAATTTGTTTACGACTTTCAAAGTTGTCGATTAAAAATAATTTTTCATTCGTGTTGTGGCACATTGAATATCTGAAACAATCAATCGGCATTTTCGAACAATCATACATACATTGTATTATTAACAATATGTAAACCATTTTGGAAGCAAAATTGGTAATACCGTGAAACAATATTATAATTTATTCGACGACATTGAAATTTTAATTCTACGAAAATATTGGTAGTTACGGAAATAAAATGATCGATACATAATGTACATATGGGGGAGCTTGACTTCGGTTCCGATACTGGCGATGACCATCTATAGAAAGTTTCGGAACACGCGATTCAGATTCAGGATTCAGTTCAAGACGGTCAGTAGCGCCGACTGTTACACGCTCTGTGCTGTGCAGAAGCAACTGCAGAGGTTCGTAGTCACGTGACTGTAACATAGTGTGCTGAAGACATGGCGGACAAAGACGAGAATGAGAAGACCATTGCTGAAGACTTCGTTGTCACCAAATATAAAATGGCCGGCGGGATCGTGAATCGTAAGGAAACGACTTAACGCTGTCTAATGAATCGCAGAATCCAGAAGTGGTACCATCCCGTAAAACTACGAGCCCCATAATGTTCTATTTTCCGGTTGGCCATATGGAATGTGGCGCGCTAATGCCGGGCCCCCTTACCATGTGGGATAGACCAGTATTAACCATTACATTTCGATAACTTGTCGATAATCAACATTGTATTTTTATATTTCCATGAATGCTTGATCGAACAGGAAATTATTCATGATTTTCCATTCGATCCAAGAACTCTCGTTTATAATCTTTTCTCAACTAGAACTTTCCGTTTTTACTTGTGGGCCACAATTTGCTCGACCCACCGCCGTCTTTCCATTTTCGTACAAGTTGTGGAACACTCGTTTCATTGTTTTCACGTTACCGAATTTATATTTCGTTAACTTTAAGCTTGATTGTAAAAATACCACTGATGTATTGCTCGTATGTTGACTAAAATTTATAAATTGTTTTTTAATTATGCGCAAGACGATTATTTATAAAATTTTACTTTTTACTGTATGTAATAAGTAATTATTGTCCCTTGTAGGAGTACTAAGGGAAGTTTTAGATAAATGTGTTGTTGGAGCATCTGTAAGAGAGATATGCGAGTATGGAGACAAATTGTTACTAGAAGAAACTAGCAGAGTTTTTAAAAAGGAGAAAGAAAAGAGGAAAGGAATTGCTTTTCCTACATGCATATCGGTTAATAATTGTATTTGTCACTTCTCACCAATTGCAAATGAACCAGATCTTATACTTAAAGATGAGGACATGGTAAAAGTGTAAGTTCATCATTTGAGAATTTATTGTTGTAATTTTATAAGAAAATAATACATCGCATCTATTGTTAAATTTTTTTCAAAATTTTAGAGATCTTGGAGCACATATTGATGGCTTCATAGCAGTTGTTGCACATACTATTGTTATAGGTTCATCGCCAGAAAAAAAAAGTTACTGGTAGAAGGGCAGATGTAGTATTAGCTGCACATTATGCGTCTCAAGCTGCATTAAGGCTTCTGAAGCCAGGTACAGAGGTAAGGCTCAAGTTTGATACAAAATGAGTATTGTGTCAATAACTGTAACAATTATTTATGTAATTATTTCGTTCTTTTAGACTTATACAATAACCGGTACCGTAGAAAAAATTTGCGAGGCATACAAATGTAAACCCATAGAAGGGATGTTGAGCCATCAATTGAAACAGTTCAAAATTGATGGTGAGAAAACTATTATTCAAAATCCCAATGATGCACAGAAGAAGGAACATGAAAAATATACCCTTGAAACTCACGAGGTGCTTAATACTATCAAATGCTTTACTGCAGCAAAGAAGATATCCATATGACGAGATTGTATGTGTATATTTTTATCAGGTATATGCTATGGACGTCGTGGTGAGTACCGGCGAAGGTGTAGGCAGAGAACAAGACACGCGTGTGACGATATTTAAAAAAACAGAGGAGACATATCAGCTGAAACTGAAAGCATCACGCATGTTTTACAGTGAACTCACTCATAAACACGGCTTGATGCCATTTAATTTACGCACTTTTGAAGACGAGAAGAAAGCAAAAATGGCGGTGGTGGAATGCGTGAGTCATAGGCTGATCGAACCATTCCATGTATGTTTTAATTATAATAAAGGTTTTTTTTTTCATTATATTGTGGATCTCAATATACATATATGTATTTTTTAAAATTAGGTACTATATGAGAAGCCAAATGAATTTGCTGCACAATTCAAATTCACGGTACTACTAATGCCAAATGGGCCACATAAGATAACAGGACTTCCCTTCGACCTCGATACTTATCAGTCCGACTGCGTTGTCGAAGATCCAGAATTGAAGGTATAGATTAAATATTTGATTCGCTTAAGTTACCGAGCAACATCCCTCTCATTAATCGGTTTCTCTACAGAGTCTTTTGTACACCTCTGCAAACCCGAAGTCAGCAAAGAAGAAGAAAAAGAAGGCTGAGAAGTCTGTAGGTGAAGTGGCAATGGAAGTCGACGCCAAGGCCTAACACAACCATTTTAGCGTTCATCATAACGTTTTGACATCGTGCACTTTATGTTACTTTTCGTTTATTAGCTTCAAAGCAGAAACTGGACACTATTCGACGTCATTGACCCTTTGTACCTGTTCTGTAATAGGAACGCAACACTTAGAAATTGTGAGACTTCACATCGTTCTGCCCGTATAACGCCAGAAAAATCATTGTTAATCGTGTAATACACACATATTTTTATCATTTGAGGAAAGTGTCGAGATTTCTGCCCTGTAAGAATTCGACCTTACAAACACATTATGCCGCCACTTATTGACACTTACGTTTTTATAGCGGAATATCTTTTAATGGACCACGGTATTATATACTGAACGACGATTATTCATAAGACATTTTGCAACTGATCTGCATTACATTTCGAGTATATGGAACTTGTTTCGCAGAACAATGGTCGATTTTGTGACTGTATTGTGCGAGCTAGATCAACCGAGCCAGAAAGTGGAATCGCACGTGCATTCATATTGTTTCTTTTTTTAGAAGAAACAACAATAAAGTACAATTTTTATTTCGTAAATATTCTTGCATTATAAAGAAAGTACATTAGATTAAACGAAGTCCGTTTGAAATTTTAATTGGACGAATAGAATTTTATCAGAATCACTACTAATCACAGTTATTGAATGCACTGCCAACGATCGTCACGATTCACTTTGACACCGTTACTGGTTTTGCACTAGTTAATTTTTGGATCTCGTGTCTAGTAAATGGGAATCACCATTAAAGAAAGAGGAAAAAAAACAAAAAAAATAACATCTAATGTTAAATTGTACAATTGGAATGGAAATGTTCATATTCGAATTCCGTATAAACAATGAAATGCCAATGGACTCACGGATTATTTCGTTGCAAAGCTATACCCAACCGTCAGAAAACATTTTAATCTATTGAATTCTGCGCTTCCGGCGGAAGTTCATGAAATTTAATAATTACAGGTGCACCTCGTGTTATTCACGTTCGAGTGTAAAAAAAAAGTAAATAGAAAAAATGATTCGAAGAACAAAATATTCTTTGAGAATGCTCGTCTTGCCGTGGTGAAAGGCGAAAATTATGAAATATTATAACAATGTAATGATAGTTTTGTATGAGGAGGATAGATAATGTATCTGTTATAGATATTTTTTCTACTCAAGTTGTGCATATGTCGAATGTTACCGAGTGTGCTTGTAAAACAAAAGATGTCTTAGGCCATCGTGCACTGTCCTTCATTTGCCCTGATTTAAATACCTTTTTTTCTTTACATTTCACGCATTAGTTAACATAGACATATTTATTGAATATTGAAAAAGTTTTTATGATAACACTTGCAATCACCAGTGAGAGTTGACAATTAAACTTATTTCGATACTTTTCTTGCACGGAGGTCGAAGGTTGAAATGTCTACGATGCAAAAGAGGACTGTGCACAAAGTTCATACTGAACATAAAATTGAAAATGGTGATATGAAATTGTTATTAAAAAAATTTAATAACAAGCTAATAACTATAGATTTTGACAAGTGCATATTTCTTTTTTCTTATTCGAGATAGTGGCATATTAATGCATAATCTGTAAGATACTGTCTACTTTTGAAGTTACACAACTCTTAGATTACAAATTGGTATCGAACAAGATAGAATTTTATGGATTATGACTTACTAAGTTTTCTATACTATAAGAACTCTGATGAAAGTAAGAACAAAACATCAGAAATATAGAAACGTATTCGCAGTCGTGTCTTTATTGTTAATGTAACAGCTGTGTCGTATAAATTAACATAGTTTTAATATTCGCTTCTGTTACATTTAAGGATAGGCAAAGAAAATTAGTACTACTAAAAGAGAACATAGCAATACCAATTTATTACTGAATTTAGAGTGAACTAATACTAAAATGATGTTACCGTGTAATACTTATTTTATAGATTCGTTGAAAACGATACTACATCGAAGATGTTCTGATTTTGCCGATAAAATTTTTGTCTTCCTAACATTTCTAAAACCGATTGAAGGTTGATATAAATACTGTAAATACACGATGACGATTGTAGCCATAAAATCGTGAACCAAACGATGAAGTTTTATGATTAGAGCTTAAGATATCTATCTTAGACTACACAAATTTTAATTTCAACAGAACTGCATTGGGGGTGGTGATGTCGGCAACATTGATCTCATTACCATTTTTCAATCCAAGATCAGCTAATGTTTTCGTTAAGTTTTCACGAGTTTTCTCTTCGATGCTTGGAACAGTTTGCATATACAAAGTTTTATTTTTGCCATCAATGTTAGCAGTAAGACCCGGATTTTTCATTTGCAAGTCGGGTCTTTCGCAAAGAAGCTCTATCAGATCACTTAGTTTGAATTTAGAATTAGGAATCTCGATTTCTTTTGGAATCTGGCTACATGCTACACAATCTTCTTTTTTCTCTGCCTCATAAGTGTATGTATATATTCCATCTAAATCGTTCAGCACCTTTCAAAGAAAATGATTTTTTAACTAAAATATAATATCCATACTTGGTAAATATTACAGTCGCATAATTACCATATAATTATTCAACGAGGCACTGCAACTACTAGCAAGCTTGAATGCTTCTGTAGCACAAGTTGCAGCAATTACAGCATTTGTTGATGCTACAGCAGGTATAATATTTTTAACTACACCCTGAACCAGTCTGTACGTTAAACCCTGTATACCGAATTGCGTTGCTCTCTCAATAGACTTTTCATAGATCCAGTTAATATGCTGAGGATCATCACCATCTATTGGAGAATTAAATGGATTTTCCTTTGGCCACTGAACTACTTTTACATACTCTATACAATGTTCTGGTAAACGTGGAGTGTTTGCTATTGTACATAATGGATACGTGACCTATATTTGGAGGTAATTGCAATTAAAATAAAAATAGCTACCATACAGATTATATTCTATAGGTAAAAACAAATAGACTGTTCACCTGAGGGGGATATAGATCTAAAGTGCACTCGATGCAAGCAGTTAGACCAGGCAAAATCACCCTTACATTTCCTTTGAAACCCTCTGTGCCACCATCGATCATTGGTATAATACTAGACTTATCTAATTCTCCATTTTCATAGATCAAAAGGGAGAGAAGCATACCATTGATCCATCTCCTCGCAACAATCGAATCTAAGCCGCAAACTATTATGTGGAATTGTCTGTAAAATTCCTCATCTTTGTCCTGTATTTTGCAACAGTGTGATACAACATTACTGCCTGGAATTCGAGCGTTCACAAATCGTGCGGCTACTTCCGCTTTTGACAAGCCAATATCTTTGTGACGGAATAGAAATTGTCTGCAATTTTAATGAATTCAATTGCTATACATTGAAAAATCTGTGTTTGTCCGAGTAGGTACTTCGTCATACCGGTTTAGGTTAGACAATTCAATCGTGTCCATATCGATTATATGAATGTGTCTGAACCCCATCAGGGCTAAATCTTTGAGCAATTCGCATCCTAAGCCGCCAGCACCGATAACTAAGATCTTGCAATTTTCTAATAAAAATTGCAAGGTCTCCGACGATGGCTCAAAATCCGGCCTACAAAAAGGACCGGATCTTTCTAATACTTTTCGCAAATTGCTCCATCGCCTGTGTGTATGGTCGGATCCCATCATTGAAACAAATGTAATCTCGCACGACCAAGATCACTGTGGAAATTCTAATAAATAAATAAATAAATTTCAATAGAACATTTTCTACACTCTATCTCTAATATAAATATAACCTGTTCATTCGATGCGAAAGCGAGAGCACTGCATAGGCAACCCGTTATACAGCAGCGACATTGAACTGCCGCCTCGCGGCACAAAGCAGTAACACGACAGTGCAACGTCGGTACAAACAAGTGTAAAACAGCAGTAGGTAGATTTGCGATTATTTGTCTATCATCTCACAAGCCATTTCGATTCCCCAAAAGGAACTTCAATTAACGTGCGATTCGCTTCACTATTCCATTTACGAAAATATTCTGTCAAAATTCATTTCGAAGTTCAACGTTCGATCATCTATTTTCTTCCTGGTATTCAATACGAACCGTTTATAACGTTGCGAAACAGAGCATTTTAAATGGACAGTTTCCCATGAAATCCGTTCGTCAAATTCTTTTTCTCGGTCCAGTAAGCAACGATCGCGTACCGTTTCTCGAGCAGACTGCCTCCCATCACGGCGTGTCAACGCCTCGTCTGCGTTCAAATCGATATGTAAATCGGTGTTGCACGGACATAAGCGGTGAGTGTCGACTGACAGTGTTCTCATCGGATTAAAACGATCGAGTAGTTATGACAGGATTACGTCGCTTTCGTACGTTGACCGCGAACTTTTCAAGCCGTTCTCGTGACACCGTTCGTGACGCTTCCTGCGAAACAGGAATGCATCCTTCGGAAATTCGCTCATCGACAATCGTGTCACGCGTTATTACGCGGCGCGGGTACACACACGATACAGGGTGTTCGCAAATATTTGTAAAAAAAGTCACAAGTCTCTAGGTCCATTAAAATTCAACCTGTGCAACCTTTCATTCAATTACCCATTGGGTAATTTAGTAATAAAACTCGGCGTAGCGCAGCGTTCATCGATCCGTAAGGACTACGACACTGTTTGTAAACATTATTGTTTGCATACAAAGAGTGTTAGTGCTAACATACTCTGGCAGGCGTCGATGTGTACACTGTAGCTTCTAAAATTTCGGAGTCTAATTTTTGGAATTGAAAAATTCACTAGCATATAAAGAAAATTAGGTCTCACGCTGGGAATTTCTATTGTAGTCAAAGCCGACACGGAACCTTCTGAATGCCTTCAGTCACAGAGATATATGGCACCCTATCGGGAAAATAAGAAAGTCTCTACACATTATCCACCGATGGGTATTTAAACATAATCGTATCGTATCACTGTGGCGTATTATACTTGTGTAATGTACGCATCGATGCAACGCTTGGTATGCCAGAGCAATACGACACGATACGGAACAATTGTGGATACGCAGCTTTATGATTCATATCTTTGCCGGTATTGCGCTTACAAAATAGCATTCGCGTGCTTTCGGGTTGTATAGTTTTGGAGCACCCTGTATGCGCTCATCCCCCTTCATGAACAACCGGGGAGGAGGACGAGCGATACGGAACACACAGCTGGCGAACGAAAATGTCGTGCTTTCTGCTCACAACGAGCGAATAAGTTGTTACTTGGCGGCTGGGTGCCGGCATTGTGTGCCCGCGTCGCGGTTCAACGCGGGCGTAGAGCGGGTTTGCAGGCATCAGGGGGGATCGCGGCATGGTGGAATGGAAGCGCGGGATGCTCGTTCGATTCGAAGCGACTTTGCACTCTTTATAGCAGAATATCGCCACACTGGTTCTCGGGGCGACGTGCTCTTTGTGTGTTTACGTGTTGCGCGCACGACGAGCAATCGATACGCGGTGCGCCGTGTCCATGTGCCGGGTCCAGTGAGTGGATTACGAAATCGGGTGGACAGAGCGGTGGCACGTTCGCACGTGGCCCTTTTGTCCACAATTTTCTGAATCGCGAGCAACCCGTTTTTCTCTGATCAGTGTAGGTACGTGATTGACGAGGTTTAACGATCGCTGAACAACTGCCAAACCGTTTTTAACAACTGAAACGAACGCCGAGTCGTACAGAGGAATACAAGAGTTGGTGACGTGGGGACGACCGCGCGTGCACAGTATTCATTGGAGTACCAAAGAGATCCTATGGGATATAATATCGCAAACTGGGAAATGATACGCTCGAGGGAGGAATTTGCGGAGAAACTGGGCCTGGACGCCACGGATGACACTCACTCCCTGTTGAACAATATGGTAGACGTCAGAGCGTGCTACAAGCCCAGCGGAAAAGTAAGATTTCATCCTCTGATCGTTGTATCTCCCGCCTGTTTCTTCGTGTGACCTCTTTGGTTTATTTACTTTTTCTTAGCAAGTTTTTGATCCTTGGTTTGCAATTCACCAGTCAGTGGAAGGACATTTCATTTGCTTGTTGTGTTTTCATGGTCGACACTGCCTTTGATGAGGAGATGATGTTTTCCACTGCATTTTGCGTGATACCTTTTCAGTGCCTTTTTTAGCATAGAGAATACATTATTGTTACGTGTGCTGATTATCGATCCCATCGATTGCGTAGTGTACCGGTTGCTTGTAATCGTTACAGTGTGTCGTTAGCCTTTGTTTTCGAATCAGGCTGCATTTAGAGCGTTCCACTTTGCCAGCGATCCACTTTGTCAGCGTTCGGCTTGATTTAAGGAAATTGGTATTGATTGACGACCGCTATGGGAGAGGGGAGCCAGTTCCACTTTTTCTTTTTATCCGTTTCTCCAAGGAAGTATTCGTTAAGTTTATAATCACTGGTTAATCGAGGGACCGGAAAGTTCTTGCAGTACCTATAGTGCACTTCCGGAATTTTCGTTTCTCTCTTTTGCGATGTAAATATTTGAAATGCAAGTTAAGCAACTAGAACACGACTTTACAGATAACTTGCCTCAGACGACAATTGTTAACTTCTTCGAGATACTTTCAACAGAAGAAACGGTACAATTTTAATCAGCAGACTCTGACCCCTTTCACGCGGTAATCCGCAGACGCGTAGACTGCCAACGAAATCCAGTGGCGGCCACCAGTTACTATAAAAAACGTTTCAAAAGAAAGAGAACTGATTCAAAAGTCATAAAATTAAAACATTAAAGTGTATGACTACAAGATATGCAAACAAAACTTCTACAGTTTCAAAGACAGAGTAGAAGTTGTTCTTAAGTATACGGCCGTCACTGCAGATATCTTCTCCGCGAATCCGTCCGCGGGCACAAAGAACCGCGCGCGAATTACGCGTCATTCGTACAAGATCAGACGCCGCGCGTTTCTATAAAAGCGTCACGCTCGCGTGTTAAACACGCAGCGAGGAGCGTGCACCACGTGACGCGCGGCTGGCGGTGTAGACTCGTCTACATAGAGTTGGATAGTGGCTAACTGGCAGTGCTTGCTCGACGACTTTCGCGATCTAACGCGCGCGTCTGAGACTGACCGATCGTAAATGTAAGCGCGCGGTAGTTTGCGCTGGCTGTTCGCGCGGCCCTTCTTCTTTTCTCTGAATGAAACGCTGCGTTGCGTGACCACGTTCTTCGGCGTTCGTTGGTACTGAATATCGCGACGGAGCACAACAGTACTCACCGTTGTTGCTCGGCTCTCGTTCTTCGGCGCTATCGCGTACACGTTTCGCCGGGGAACCTTATTGTGCGGCCACAGGGGAACTCGTGCTTCCCACGGAAGCCGCTCGAGAACTTCTTAACACGCGTCTGGTTCCGCCTGTGAACCCAGCGGACGTGGAAGACGTTCCACGGTGCCGTTCGCCGTCCCATGGACAAACAGGTACATTTTGTTTTGATATGCGCGTACAGTGCCTCGGAAAAGTATCCGTTTCTCTCGCGTACAGTCTGACAACCGACCAGGGCAACCAAGTCCCGATTAATGAGACTCAACGAGGTTAATAATGCGCAAACAGAAAAGAAACACGGAGACCTTTTCCGGCCCGCTGTACACGCTCTCGGGCAGCTGTTTCTGTGGTAAATGCGATTAGCGCGAGTATGAGGGCGACGGCGATTATTAACGCTCCACGAAACGGTTGGAAGAACCGTCGAAGCGGTTATCATAATAATCCAGGCGAGAGAGCTTAACTTCAAGTCGTCAGATAACGGAGGCGATTCGCTGAAACTCTTAATATCGAACCTCTTATCGGATAGTGATCTTGACCAAGTACAATACTGGGAACATCAGGTTTCTCATGCACGTTTCTGCTAAAACACAGAGGATAGAAACGTTAGACCATGTTGTGTCACACAAGGAGAGTTGTATAATTGATAGTTGAAGAGATGGAAGAGAATAGAAAGAGCCGCCTAGCTAATGACCACCGGTTCCTTCCTGCTCGTCTACGGAACGTAGAGTCGGTCTTGCGACGAATACCTGAGCTCACCGTTCCCCTCTTCCTGGTCCACAGACGACATTGATTTCGTGACGTGACGTAAGCGCACGTGTAACTCGACGTAGAAATAAAAAAAAGGATTGCTGTACAACCGAAGAATTTCCGGGCACGTGGGTGGTATCTTTGCCCCCACCTGAACAGCGTTGGCTGATCCTTACGAGATATCGTTGAGAACGATATAGTGTGGCAGTTAAGTGGATTCTACTTTGCAAAGAACTGGCCATGAGCTTACCTGCTAAACACGGGAGCATCTGTCGATTCAAATTTAAAAATTTGTAGCATCTTCTTGAGGGCCTTCTTCGGTGGCCCTTGGGAAAATCCTAGCCTTCCCAGGTCCAGCCGAACCAGCTTGTCTCGAAAGCGGTGATAGAGGTAACAAAATTGTAAGCTGTCGTCACGCGCCGAAACGATGTTTGCGACCAATCGAAGCATTTCGCGGGTCGATCAAAGGGGGAAAGGAAGGGGTGCGAGCCGATAGGTAACCGGTGGTCGCGGATCGATGCACTTGTAATTTGTTCTCGATCCAGCGAGCAGTTGCCTAATCGGTCGATCAACCTCGTGTTCCCTTCTGTTTTCATTTATTCCAGTAAAGAAAGAAGCGATACCGAGCTAGAATCGAAATTCACCTAATCGTTCGCATGCATGGGTCCTGGCTTGTACGAATTGCGACGCGCACAATCGCACACGCATACACACCTGTACGTACCTGTTCTGCACTGGCGACCAACGTATCACAGCGCACGTGTACCCGGCCGGCCGAGTCCGATTGGTATCAGACATGACCAATGATAAACAGGTGAGTGGTTTCGGTGTTCAGGTGACTTTTCGACCAGTCGGGCGAGTGTTCTCTACAGTTCGTTGCATATCATTCCTGTTTCCAGTCGCTACTGATATTTCCAGCTAGGATTTTATCGGCGTCGACCTTTCGGGTACCTAGAGACAGTACCGACCGGCAGCAAATGTAACCAGGATCTCCGCACTGTTATCCTAGAAAAGTGCATTGATTCGAGTCATTCAGTTCAAGAAGCAAATTGCCATCAGCAGACTTACATATACGTTTCTAGATCGTTAGAGCCTGACGAATCATCAGAGTCGCGTTTCCTAATAACACGGTCGAGTAGAAACTCACCGTATCCAAGCTACGATTGTTAACATCGATGGCGGATCATTGAAATTCTACCTGTCTCGAACACTCGCCCGATCGATCCCAAATAAAATTCATACGATTCCCACAGTCCGAGTGAAACGGACCCTGCCTTTCGTTTCGAGGTATGTCGAAGAAATGGCAAGAATAATTCCAATATCAATTACCGAGACTATTACCGCACGAAGCACGATGTAACGTTAGAATGACTTGATTCGTTTGCATGGTTCGATAAATATTTTTTTGTATATAGAAAAAGCTACTGTATTCGCCTCCCACTAGGGGCCGTATTCCAACAATTAACGAGGTGAGCAGGTTCTTCTGCGATCGACCACCGTGCCGCGATAATTAATAACTTTCTGCAGTTCGAACTTCAACGGTTCATGTAGCATTTCAAGAGGCTGCTAAACCGAAAGTTCTATGCTACACACACATACTCGTGACCCTAATTGCAGGCTGTGTGGCACGCGATGATTATTACGTCGGGTTACTCGTGGAACGCGATCGATTCGATGGTATTGTCTGATCGACGGGAATGCAACAACAAAATAACAGAAACGATCTCGAATTACGATCGAATCGAACGCTCGCGTTCCCTTGACGCGAACGCTGAAAATTGTTGTAACAGTTCTCAAGAAATCGGGATCATCGAATCTGGGGCTCGGCTTATCGGATCGGTGTTACGAGCGTATCATCTTTATAAGCACTAGAACAAATCCGATCTAATCTGGCACGGATTCGCGATCATCCGATAGACGCTTTCGATTTTTTCCTTCTCGAAATTGTCCGAGCCGAGTGGAGCGTTCGTACAATTATGTGTTACATCTAGAAATTACAAACAACTCTTGCTCGTCGATCACGCTCGTTTTTGATCGCGATCGCCGGCGCGCTGGCTGCACAACCTTCCCCGGCCACCAGACGGCTGCACTTTTCGCGAGAAAAAGTCGCATAATTTGATCTGTCTCGCCGCGCATAGCTGCACTCGGCTCGGCTTCTATGCATCACGCGCGACCAACTCCAAAAGATTTCACATCGGCACCGATTACCGCTCGTTTTCCGCGCGTGTTCCCTGCCAACGGCCGCTCGGACGAACATCTCAAGATCGTTGACCAGGATTCTCGTACCGCGAACGATGGCCGATCGGTAATAATAACTTTTGATAAACAGCGGCGGGACCGAAGGATCGTGCGCTTTCGGCACCTCCGTTCCAGAGAACTTTCTTCTTCACGGTTTCTGAGCCGGTGAGAGTCCCAGAAACGCATAAATACTTTCCGCTCGTGCTGTTGGCCCGCCTCTAGTTAGGACCTTAACAAATTAAGCCGATTAACAAAGGATTTATCACCGACTAGAGCAACGATCTCTGATCACCTTACCTCGTTAGTTGTTACTTCGCTGGGACCGTGTGGGAGCTATCGTCGAAGCGTGTCTTCGGGCAAACGTCTTCAGACTGAAAAACATCAAAACGGTTCAATGATGGATCAAAGCGAAAAGGAAGAATGTATAAAGAACGTTTGCATGTTTCTAGTCCTGGTTCCGCGGGGTCCGCAGCAGCAAGTTCCGGCACGTCTACGGCGTGCCAGCGAAGCGGGAGAAATGCTACGACAACGTGAAAATCACGAAGAACGCTCACGACTCACAGTTCTGCGCCGTGAACCCGAAATTCTTGGCCGTGGTGACCGAAGTCGCGGGCGGAGGAGCGTTCCTGGTCTTGCCTTTGGATCGCGTGAGTAATCTAGATTCTAGATGGATCGATTCGCCGTTACAGTGTGCGATCGCCGAAGCGAACACGCGTTTACAACGTCGTACCTCTTATCGAACGTCGTCGGTGTTATCGTAACACCCCGGGGTATCAAATTGTACATCGACGCAAATAGCTTGTAATCGCGAATGTTGTTACAAACCGTTCAGCAATTTTTAATCGAGCATCTAACATAATAGTATGCATCCATCTTTCAGACCGGGAGGCTTGACTTCAACGCCAGCAGAGTCACAGGGCACACAGGCCCAGTTCTCGACATTAAATGGAACCCTTTCAACGACAACGTCATCGCCTCCTGCTCCGATGACTGCACTGTAGGATCAGTTTTTAGAAATTGCTGGAACCAATTGGACTGGGTGTTCATTCGAAACCATCGTCCAAGTGTTTCCAAGCAGCGTGTCCTTTCCTGATGCTTCTAGGGTCGTTCTGATGGCTTTTTCTGGTTCTAGATTAAGCTCTGGCATATCCCTGACGGCGGTCTGTCCCGAAACCTGACCGATTGGCTGGTGGAGCTCCAAGGGCACAAACGCCGGGTCGCCTACATAGAATGGCACCCGGTAGCCGAGAATGTGCTCTTCAGCGCCGGCTTCGATCACCTAGTGATCGTTTGGGATATAAATCGGGGTGAGGCGGTCAGTGTGATCGACAGACACCCGGATGTGATCTATAGCATATCGTTGAACCGTGACGGTAGCTTGCTGGCGACCACGTGCAAAGACAAGAAGTTGAGGGTGTTCGAGCCGAGATCCGGCATCGTAGTCTCGGTAGGTGTCTCCTTAATTACATTATAGACCACGGAGACTTTGATGAAACCGCTCGGTTACCACTTGGGCAGGAAGGAGTCTGTCACGCTGGGACCAAAGCTAGCAAGGTGGTGTTCCTCGGTGGTTCGGGAAGGCTTCTGACTACAGGCTTCAGCAGACACTCGGACAGGCAGTACGCTATTTGGAGTCAGCATGATCTGACCGTTCCGTTGGTCTGCGAGACCATCGATTCCTCTAGCGGGGTCGTCTTCCCGTACTACGACAATGACACCAACATGGTGTACCTAGCTGGAAAGGTAGGCTCGAGCCGCATCTATAGATTCCTTGCGACCGTAATCTCAAAGCATTCTATAATTTTGTTCTGTCCCAGGGTGACGGAAACATCAGGTACTATGAGGTAGTTAACGAAGCTCCCTGGATGCATTACCTCAGCCAGTTTATCTCCGGCAACCCTCAGAGGGGGCTAGGTGTGATGCCGAAGAGAGGCATAAATACCTCGATCTGTGAGGTGTTCAGGTTCTACAAGTTGCACGCGACTCGTGGTCTCTGCGAGCCGATCGCGATGATAGTCCCGCGTAAGGTGAGATATTATTCCGTTGACCTATCAATTAGCAATTCGACTGGCTAATCGTCGACTTTCACTTTCGCAGAGCGACCAATTTCAGGAGGACCTGTACCCGGACACAGTGGGCACCTGTCCTGCTCTATCGGCCAGGGACTGGATCAGCGGCATGAACAACCCGCCGATTCTGATATCGCTGAAAACCGGTAGGTTCAAGTTTTACTCGTTTGATTTCGTCAACGTTTCGCTTCTGTTGCATAAGTCTAATTACCTGATCAAATATTAACCAGGGGGTAGTATCACCACGCACAAGCCGCGGATTTACAAGCCACCCCAACAGCCGCCCACGACGGACCTAAACAACAAGAAGAAGTTCGCTTTCTTGTCCACCGAGACGGTGCCTGACTACAGGCCGATAGAGTTCCACGAGATCTCCGAGAAGAGTCAGAAGACCTCCAGCAACCAGAGTACCAAGTTCCAGCAGCTGCAGCAGAAGTTTGGTACCACGGTGCTACAGGTAGTTTGCTCGGAAGTTGCCTAATGCTAGCTAAAGTCTGCTAGAATATCTTTGACCGTGGTTTTGGCTTGTAGAAGAACAACATCATTGCTCCTCCTGCGGACAACAAGGTCCTGGAGACTGTGGACATTCCGAATAACGAGGCCGAGCTGAGACTAGCGTTCGCTCGTCAAACCGATGAACTGAGACTGGTGCGACGGCAACTAGCTAACAGCCAGTTACGGGTCAAGGAGCTGGAGGATCAAATACGTAAACTTCAGCGCCAATAAACTTCTCCCGCAAGTCCCCTGGCCGCGTGTTCGCTCTTCGAACCTCTCACTTTCACTTTCGAAAGTAGATCTCCTTAGCTAGGATCGCCTCTTTGTAATGGAACCCGCTGGTTGAGCGGACACGAGGCCTAAAGGATCCTGCGGACCTAACGAGACAGCGAATGTTAGGCGTACGTTCGCGCACCAAACCGATTAGTCTGTAGCAATTAGCGGAGTATCGTCTGACGAACGTTGGTCCGTGGGATCTTTTGATACTCGCTTCAAGAAAATATCTGCCCTGTAGCTTTGTTGCTAGTTGCACGAGAGACACCACGGTACTTACGAGCGATACCGGATATATTTATGCGAATTCAAACGGCTGGTTGCTCGAGTTTAGACAGTTTTCCGGTGACTTTCTCGTCTTCAGCCTATTTCCTATCTCTGTACGGTCTTGCTACAACCACTTTTGTGAGCGCAACGATCGAGTAACAATAATTTAGTCAATTTCCGTCTCTGAACACGTTCGATGTAGAATGCTGGAACACAGATGAGATGATTGTGATTGTGATTCAAAACGCTATTGCCTTCACTGTACAGACGAGCTTTTTGTCTCTGTGTGTTAGCTTGATACTTCTCTGTTCGTTCTTTTTGTAGACATCCTATTCTAAACGCCTTGGCTCTATTCTACTAGGTCCTCTCTACGCGTAGATCGTTAGTTACCATTCTCCTCGTTCCGCCAGACCTTCGAACGCGTGTTCCCTGCCTCGTTCCTTATGCCCGATTGTCGACGCAAAATCGTGCAGTTTAAGAGAATGATCAATCTGATATATGGACGCAAAACCTCGGGGAAGTATTAATTGTTCAGTACACGGAGAATTGTACCTGTCTTGTGCGGTATGCACGTTTATCGTACGAGGTTTGACCTGTACAGGACCTTTGGAAAACGTGGCTGCAAACTGTAGACTGCAATGACGATGCAGACATTGCATGCATCCTAGGATAGAATAGAAAATACCGTTTCGAAATTCTTAACTTCGATTTTCGGGACTAACGAACTCCTGGTGAAAAGGAAAGGAGAGTGTTATAAATACCGATTTATTTAAATGGATGATGGTAGGGAGCGATACTTACTTTGACGAAACCTTTTAGGATGCATTCAACCAGTTGGTACAGCTTGCAGCTGTGTTTTCTTGAAGCACTGCACAGCATCCCCCTTATGTAGAGTGATAGATAAATGCAGAACGTCTAGAAATCGCGAGAAGGACTATTTAAACGAAAATGCAATAAACATCACTCGGGAAGAGAAATGTGAAAGCACAAGATACATGGATCTAACAGTTAACGATCAGCAACGTACAATGTAAGATACCCCGCGCAAACTTATCTGCAACCTCGATGCAATAATTCTCGACGCATTTATGAAATATCTAATATTAACTGATTCTTCTAACGATCGCTTTAAGTTTGTCGATTGGCCGGCGAAGATTTTATTTATTATACAAATTTACTTTTACACGAGTCGATGATCAACTTTCATCTGCGATAGCCGATCGCGGTAGCACGTCCTTGTGGTGAACCACAGAGAGACAGTACCGCACATTACTATCGTCAGTGGCTGTACATTAATTTATCTATTATTTAATTTAATTACTAGTTCTTTTTTACGTGTAAGATAGAGAATTTCGTTGGAGCCGATGATCGAGCGTATTTATCACTGCCACGCCCACTGCCATGATCCAAGTGGCAATACGATTAGTCTTTTTCTTTTAGGGAACGCATGGCAGTGATGATATTTATTGTATGTACACTATACTTAATTTCGTATTGTAGATTAGTGAGTGCAATACATGCACAGTGTAAATACGCACTGCGATCAATGAAAAAAAAGTAAAGAATAAGGAAGTATTATTTTCCATTTCGGAGGCTAAGAAGCAATTGGTGTTTTAAGAAATTGTGAAATTTTTTTATCATTTTCTTTGTAATTTCTTTTGAACATTGCTCGAGGAAGATCCGTGAATTTTTATGTAAACAAATGTTCCAATTTAATGAAGATTGAGAAACATGAAAAGATCAAGACTCGTCTTTCCAACATTTTTAATATCAAGTATTGTACATAAAAGTTCACGAATCTTCGTTAAAAGAAAAGTGCTACGCCAATAAGTAACACCGATACATGTGTGTGTGTGTCAAATTAAACTTTGTCTAGGACCAACAAACGTAAGATTGTTAGTCACAAGAAAATTCTATTACCGCTTGATAGTGATCAAATTAAGTAATGGTTTATACACTGTTTATATATATATATACATATATATGTATTTTTCATACGACATATATAATTGTAATTTCAACCGATAAATATATATATAAAATTTGAGCAGAATTCCTTACCAATGAATATTATATAATGTGTTGTAACACGTGCTTCAAGTTTTCGGATAGAAAGAAACAGAAAGGTATAATACATCCGTTTAATTTGTCAATGTGCATTCATTTTCGTTTCCAATACCGCTTACAGTATGATGGGAGTGTGTTTGAACGTTCGAATTTCAAAAGTACACATGATTCTATCATGACCGCCGTCGCTTCAGCGAAATTTCATTTGGTTCTTTCAACACGTGTGTGTAGTATGTACGTCTTGTCGAAGAGTGCTAGCTAACCCTATGTACCGTTCGTTGTATAATGTAACGATATATAATACACCAAAGAACGTCAACGTGCGAGTACCTTGCGAATTCGTCGTGAAAAGAAATTTGTTACTAGCAGTTGATCGACTATCACATTATATTTATATGCAGAAAAAACAAAATCGATGAGTTAAGACTAACGGAGATCCTGTTCATGAATAAAGAACAAAGCATTCATTCCGATTTTCGTTGTTTTATGGTCCATACGAGAAAAAGATACACTTGTTTTCTAATCTACACTCACACCATTCATGTTTCCGTGTTTAACACGTTGATTGCCATACAAGTTTCATTTTTACGCTGCCATTAAAATACGTCATAAATCTTAACTTCAAAGTCGCTGTTTTATCAAATAGATCGCTTTGATTTTATCGAGTTCCTGTGGTCACTGAGTGAGCAATCGACGTGTTAAAAGGAGTGCCGAGTACTGGTATATGGTAACCTGCATAGCGTGTACAGTGACACATACTTTGTACAAAATGATACACAAAAGTGAACTATATAAGTTTCTGTTCGTATACATATATATTAAAAATGAAGAAATAAAAGTAAAAAATAGATGTATAAACATTTTCGAAAATTAACGGTTTTACGCAATATATAACTTATAGTAATTCGGCTTTGAGAACACACACACTCGTGTTTTAACCTATACATTAATTAAGCACTGTTAAACTGCTTAAGCTCTTAACGTTTAAGTTCTCTTAGTCGACCTTATAATTAGTACTAATCTTCTTTTGGAAAATACAATTCCTAACTTGTCGCTTCGAGTAAGGCACAATGGCGACAGATTCGTGTGCAAGAGAAAATATTCGTTCATCGTATCGATACAGTATGGACGGATTAGAATTATATTAAAAATGAATTTCTAGCTAACCTTCAGTCGTCAGGGTGATAATGGTTTCTTCTGATTCCGGGAAAAGTTTGTAATACGTAAATATCACGACGTCAATAGTACAAACTGCACGTTTTTTTGTCAACGACTGAACATTACCTGAGAAATTTCGCGGGAATATTCAATTGGTCCCACAATCACTTTTCGCCTCAAGTGTCTACCTCTGGAGGAGTAATTTGTAAGTTACTAGCAAACAGATCGGTAACACCCACGCTGCAGTTGGTCTCAAAGAAATCGCTGGGTTGCAGCCGTCTCCGGAGCAAGTAAAAATGCAGGTACGATACGTCAATTTGTCTCCTTGTCGATTCACGTAATCGCAATAGTTTCCCAAATCCTTAGCCGAACAGAATCGTTTCGTCCCTATTCCACCTGTAGTAACAGACACAGGAAAAATTGTTTCCTTTTCTAACAATTCGAATTTGATCATGATCGAAGAACAAATGTGTATACGTAAGTTGCGAAAGCTGAAAGGAGCGTGTGCAAAAATGAAATAGCGTGCAATGATTTGATCGCCCTCTACAATAACTGAGATATAATGAAACACGAAATAAAACGACAGATTCAATTAACGAACTACTTACGAGAGAATAAGCAACTATTAGAACCAATTGCCAAACGAGGTTATTCAGTTACCTCCGTTTCAAAAAGAATGAGAAGCGATACAATAAAAATAGAAACGACACCAAGAAACTTCAAAACTACGCAATAAACACCTCCGTATCGTCCGATCGACTTGATGCAATATTGTGCATCATAAACGTGACTGCAGTTTGTTGGTGTTAAAGTACTAGAAACCAATTTGTCGTCTCCGCAGATCAGTTCTTCCGCCGGCGTGCATTGATAGCAATCCAGACTTGTCGCTTGATTGATTCGGAAGAAAGTTAGTATTGCAGATTAGTATGCATTGACGAAAAAGAAAAAGAGTAACAAAATGTTGACAATCCGCTGTCGCTCGTCTCGTTAGCGTGAGTGGTAAAGAAGTTTAAACATTAGTTCCCAGTTTTCCCGCCGAAACCACCATAGTGAAATGTAGATGTAGCTCTACGCAGGCACGATTTAAAATGTGTTAGGCACGTCGTAATTAAATTAAATTGAGATGATCTATCGGGCATGCTTCGATGGACGTATGAATCAGAACTATAGTACAATCTAGGGTTAGTCTTCGTTCTAGAGTGTTATGTTACCCCATGCCCATAACAAGTAATTTGATCTGCCGATATTGTTTTACCCTCGAATCGGCCAGTGTGTTTCACACAGTACTGCGCCCCGAAAACACCATCGCATGGCTCTGGTTCGATATCGATGTCGCTCGAAAGAAATTCGTTGCATTGGAACGGATGCGTGTTGTTCGTACTGATGCACTGATAACATCGTAAACTGTCGGCTGAACGAAAACAACGCGTAAAAGCACAGATTCTCAATCATTCCTCGGACAATTTCATATCTTCTGCATTATCGCGCTCTCGCTACGATTAGTCGTTGAAAACAGTGCGAATTCTACGGAAACGGAACGATCGAAGTCTACCAGGCACTAAATCACTCTAAATACCACGGGTGAACATGTGACAGACGCGATAACATCCAATATAATTACAAACGTCAAATCAATTTATTACCCTAGAAGAGGGTTATCTTTGCATTTTTTATCGATCCGAATCAATCATTTGTCCATTACTAAGTTCTCCTCCGACAGTGTAATTTTTAAATCTCGTAACGCAATATTTTCCACGCGTTTAAATAAAGATGCAACGGCAACGAGAATAATGACCAACATTTAAAGTCCGGAACCCGTTGGAATATAAAGTAAAAAATTACAAATGCCCCGCCCAAGGGACGCCGCGTTATTCATGTCGTTTAGTTACGTGCGTTAACCTTACCACTTTCGACGAAAAGCAGGAATGCCGCAAAAACTGCGAAGCTCCAGACATCACCTTTGGCGCCCATTTCGAAAGATTCTGTTCGACTCGGGTCACCTGCGAGAGATTTTATTACGAACGGAACGCGAAGTTTGAATACAATATCTAAACAACACTAAGAGATCACAACACTACACAAAGCTAACCTAGTCATGAATTACGACAGAAACAAAAATCACGCCACGGCGACGCGGTTGCAACTAACCGCGGGAGAAGGGATTCGGAATCGGAATGTACGAGTAGCAGTCGTGTTTCTCCGACCGCGGACGGAAACGCCCGAAGAGTAGTTCAAAATGATCAACAATCGATGCGCGCCATTAATCTAATGACGATATCCGATGACAATTTAGTGTTTACGACGTAAAGTTCGTCCCCGGCTAGAAATGAACATCTTCTGAGGTCTGTTATTATATATTACCATTTATTCGTCTCTGTTTTACATAAACCATATAGCAGCGTGTACGTACAACATGTATACGTATATCGTATGCGTACACGTATAGAATGTAAACAGAATAGAGGATATTGTATACTGAGATTCAAAATGATTAAAAAAAATATACATAAATACATCAATTGCGTAACACAAATTCCATAAATCTTTTCAAAATGGAAAAACCAACAAAAAAAATGTATCTCACTCTTCTCAACGTTGCACTAGATATATCAATACGTTGTCTCAGACATGCTAATTGAATATTTTTAATGGCAATTTTCACGCACAGCGTAAATTATTTCGGATAATATAATCATCTAAAAGAAATCATAAAATTGCTACGTATGTAGTACGTTATATGCTTACGAGTTAGTTTCATTTAGAATTTAGTTTGGACACTCATTGCTAATTAAATTCTCTATCACTATGTTGCCTTTGCTCGTATCATTCGACTTGGAAGACCTTAATTTCTTTTGTTCTACATTCCGACAGTACTTTTTAATGGGTTTAGAAATTTCCTTTCCGTTTTGTTTGTTACGTAAACAGAACGATTTTGGTAGCGGCTTCGTAGCATCCGGTACATTGCTCGACGATTCACCGACTTCTGGTCGGGCTTTGCACATTCTCGCAGAAACGACTTTTAATCTCTTTGCACCATGTTTTATCATTGCCGTTTCTTCTGAAGACAGGGTCATTTTCGTCAGCTTGTTTGTCGCTGTATGCTTTTTGCTCGAGCATTCTCTTCCCAGAGAATCGTTGACAGAGCCAAAATTCGAATTCTTTAATCGACCCTCGGCGCTCTTTAAAAATGGTTTCATCAAGTCCTCTGATCTAATCGCAGGGATTTTAGAGTTATTCTCGACGTTGTTCACGCATTGATTTTTCAGCGGTCTACGAGCTACAGTTTGTCGACATTTCTTGTTGCTTTTTATTCGTTTAACTGCACTGTAAAACGACGTGGTGCGTCGAATGATACATGGCTTTTTCGCTAGATTTGGCTCGCTCTTCATGGAACTCTTTGTCCCTACCGAAGAATCATTTGCCTGACACTCGATTCCCTTTAAATTATAAGAATCTTGGGATATAATACCATTATCATCCTGCGAATAAAATTGGGGTTTAGCTTTTTATTAACAGAAGTAATATTTATCGAGAACAAAATCAAATGCAATGCAATGAATGTTGCAGAATTTCGTGTGTATATATCAACTACTGTTCGGGACCAGATCTTTGTGAGAGAGAGATTAATTTCTTTTTCTATTCATTTATAGATTCATAATTTAGCTTGCTCTGTAAATCATTTATGGAAATAATGTTTAATACCGTTAGAAACATATAAATGGTATCACATGTATTGCAACAATGGGACCAAGGATCAAGGGGGAATAAAATAAAAATAGGGGAAATAAATTATCGCTAAAAATACTGTACATTTATTAAAACAACAGGACGTGTATGTGTGTTCGTATTTGTGTGCACTTGTACAAGTGTATGTTATAACAAGATACATTGCAAAGATTCTATACATGAATTTGTACATAATATTATTTTTCAATTAACAACGTTTACATATATATCTATATATATATAATGAACAACATGATAATACTCTTATTACTCTGTGGCTATGATTTTTAAAGAATTATTTATGCATTTATTATTCTTATTCTAATAATGATTCTATGGTAGAACACACATTCGTACTTTGTTTGCAATAGACACGTATGATATTTCTCTTAAACAGTCCGTAAATATATATAAAACATTTCATTTCGTTATTTTGTATGAAAGATCTATAAAATCCACAATTATTGTCATTCTTTTGATTAACGACGAATTAAAGAGAAAATTCAGTGAAACTCTGATTTGGAAATCTGCATATCATTTGTGAAAACACTCCACCACCCAGAGATTTATGGTTTAATCGTCTAAACCGCTATTTTTTGCTTTTCGCTAAAGAAATAGACATCATTAATTACACATATGTGTATTTGTCATTGTTACGCGTAATCATGAAATAATTTGTGCATGTGACACTAGTTAAAGTGCACTTATAGTCAATAAAATTATAGTGCTCCAAAATCGATTACTAACAATTAAAAAAGGAAGAGTACACTTTCCATTAAAATTGTAAGCATTAGCACAGAGTATTTAATACTCGATTAGTCCTAGTGCGAAAATATATAAAATTCCACAGTCTTCGTAGTTACATAATAATATTGCATTGTAAAAGAAATTATGCAATAAAAACATTGCATATGCTCGATATAGTTTTGTTAACGTATAATAAATATAATTAAGCTTTGCATTTTTTACACAGGTTCTAATTAAGATTAAATTATTTAATAGCTCTATCAAAAAACGAATAGACAAACAGTTTTTTCACAAACCTTTATGTAAAAATATATCAAATATTATTTTCATGCATACATTTGTTAGAGATGGAAGACCCATTAGCTCGATGTATTAAAAATTTTACAAGATCCACAATAGTTGTATGTTTAAAAACAATGTATACTGCATCAGTTGTCAAATCGAACACGAATTCTTTTACGGCAGTGTTATAAAATAATAATATATCTTCTCTCTGATAACGAATATATAATTTAGTATATATAATTTAAAATAAAATAATATACAATTTACATGTATACGAAATCTCTCTCCCACATGTTTTGATTAAGAAAATGAAGTGCAACTACTCAGGCACTAATGTGTCTTGATAATTAATATACAAAAGCATACCAATTTAGTGGTATTATAAATTACGAGAGTACACACTGTTTGATATCAACAGTTGAAATTTCACTCTCATTATTGACATTGAAATTTACCTTATGCACAGGCTTGCCGAATGGCGTCGACACATTGTTCACGTACGCTAATTTTAAATAAGATCTTACACCTCTTAAAGAACGATACTGACTATTTGGCAGTCGACTATTAGGATTATTATTTGTAAGGTCGAGAATCGAAGGACCCAATGCTGCTCCGACCTGCGAGCATACATATTTAAGTATCAATATTGATTACTCAAACCGTCATCTCTTCAATCAAATCAAATATTTTACCGCTTCGAAAACTGCTGGTGTATATTTCGGCGGCACAAAGATGGGAGGCACATTTTTATTAATCCCATCACGAACTCTTGTAGGTACTGTGTTTACTAAACGACCAGAATTGTAGTTGCACTCAAGTGTATAGCTACGTATGAGACCAGTTAATTTATATACAGCCACCCGTCCAGACCCTTCCCTTGACATTCCATCCCTTTTGTCTCTGTAGAAATGAAACATTATTAGTAGTATTATTAAAAGTTCAAGTTGCCCCTTCTTCAATTGCACTTACATAATGTACATATTTCTTTCTGTAAAATTGCACGATGTGAAATGGAAGTTTGGATTGTTTAGCGACATTAATTTTGGCAAAAGCATACACGATATCGTGTCCTCCGAATTGTCAAAATAATTGCCATACATAAATACTCCTTTCTTCAAAGCATGACCATGAAGGTCAATATATAAATATAATCCGGAATCCTCTTTCGGTAATTGTCCTACGCCAACAGCGGAATACGTTGTTTTATCTGATTTAAGTTCTACAGAATCACTGTCATCTGTACTATTGCACAGTCCTTCTCCCCTACCTTCACATAATTTTGCATAAATAAGTTAAAGAATTTTCGTACCATGTTCAATAATACTATTTGAAAATTCGTACCCTGCGGCATGTCATCCAAGCTGTGTGCTCTAGACAATGTGCGTTCCTGAAAAATGTCCGGTTTGTCTTTATGATGTTTTTCGTCTAATGTCATTAGTGTTACCTAGCATTAAGATTATTTGTTAGTATAGATTATTCCTTCACCACATCGGAAACAAGTGTGAATTAATATATGTTAGTATCTACATACATAGCAGTGCAGTCATAGGGTATTATACTTTTTTCTTAAACATAATTACCTGCTGCAACAATCTAGTCGTTGTATCACGTACTATACTCGCAATTCCACAAGTAGGGTCAATAATGTTCTCTCCATTTTCGAAACTTACGCTCGAAATATCGTCTTCCTTTGGCAATTGGTATGTGTAATGGTAATACCTGAAACACGTACTTAGTTTGAATGTTTCTACAAAAAATGATTTTGTAGAATTTAGAGTATTGTTTTTGCTACCTTATTAAATTTCTCGCGGCATATATTGTCGGGTGATCTTTTACAGAAGGATTCAAATAGACTCTGTTAAGATTAACTCCTCTGGTGTCCATTCGATAATGACCTCTTGCAACTCCATCAGGATTGAGCATCGGTATTAATTTGAACACATACAAGCGGCGAAGGTTGATTGCCATTTGGTCATCGCGATTCAAAAGAAAATTAAGAAAGCCATTAAAGACGAAGCTAGACGGTGTTTCTCCTGCATGGACCCTTGCGCTAACAAAAATCACCTAAAACACGCGTCTTCGTTTAAAAATACACACCAACTGTAATGATTATCTTTTACCAAAAGATTTTACTTTTTTATTCCAAAATTTGAAAGGTCTCTCCTCGTGTTTCTCTGGAAACATGTTAATCAGTCTATCTTCTCTCTCTGTTGATATGTAATGAAATGAGCTAATCGTAATAACATCTAGCCTTCGTCCTTCCAGTGATTTTATTGCACATTCCCTGTGGTAATAAACGTCGTCCGCGCATGTTATATTTCTCTTTGCTATTCTAGCTTCAATCCTCCTCAAATAATTTTGGAGGTCGGTGTAAGAGAAAGGATAGGTGAATGCCAAGTATGTAATGGCTTTTACATTTTCAGGAGTACAGTAAACAAAGGACAATGTAAAATCACTGCCTTTCTGATCAACCTGTAATATTTAAGGTTTATACATTATCTGTATGCTAGAATATGATGGACATTAAGTTAGATTAAAATTTACAGTGTATGTGGGTCTATCACGAATCCGTTCCCAATGTAGATGACCAGGTAGAACTTTAAAAACTGGACACATTCCTTGGCTGAACATTTTCACTTGCTTATTTAGGTTGACTATGTTAAATTTCACATATGCTCCTGCGGTACAAGCTTTGAAGCCAAAGTAAAACCATGTCCTATTGCTATTTTGAAATTGTGTCCCATGGCAATCATGTTTTGTCCATATGTTGAATTCATAATCGATAGAATCGTCAGAGGTTGAACTTTTGCACGATTTGTTTTCTGCTTCGTTACCATCTAGGGACACAGTAAATATATAGCAGAAACACAGACATATATGTGTATATATATATATATATATATATATGCACACAATGAAAAATGTAGGTCAGGGGAAAAATATAAGATTACCCTTTTCAGATTGTTCTGGCACTTTGACCAATTCGACTCTGTCTAAATTTGATGAGTCGAAGTTATTGTAAAAGACAAAGCCTCCACAAGTGACAGGATCAGCTGTATTTTCCATGATGTGTCAAAGGTTATGAGGTCGTCTGGAAAATACTGGAATGAAATGCTTTCACGCGTGCTGGAAGAACATGATATTTTTGAAAGTAGGAAAATTCGTATTGTTCATATTCTCACTTTCTCCGATATCAAGCTCAATTTTCTCCGTTCGTAGCGTTACTCTCATATTAAAAAGGTCATGGTTTTGACAGTTATCTTGAAATCGAGATGATTTCTAGTTAGACTGCGGGTTCACGTTACGGAACGAACAAATGCACCTCGGAATTGGCAAATGAGACTTTCCACGGTTAATCTCACTCAAATAATACACGATAAATTCAGTCCTCCAAATATTTCCACTATCACCATTGTTACCGCTAATGCAAACATGTTTGCGAGTTCATCGTAACTATCGGTCCGATCGACGATTATGACAAAACGACGAGTGTCACCATTTGTCAACTGTCTAAAAGCTTTTTCGGCGTGTTTAATGGAATCGTATATTAATAGAATATTTAAACAGGGCGTCGTTACATGTTCATCGGGAACTACATACCACGAAACATTAAACCATCAAAAATCTTACATTTTCGTACGAGATTCAACATCAAATATTTTTACGCGCGTTATATAACTTATTTACACAGCTATCTCTTTTAAATTTTGCGAAATGTTATTTATGTATACCTGAATCGCATGCAAAATTATCGGGTGTTTTTTAAGTAACACAGACACCCACTAATTTATATATTGGACCAATTGTCTTATCTTACGACGGACTTGTACTGCGCTTTAATGCGGCGTGATACTATTTGAAATCAAACTGTGCCATTGCGCCAATATATAGGTACATTTACTAGAACAAATTATTAGCGTAAGCATAATTTGGCACAATACGCCGATTATTACGTGCTCTTCATTGAAATTGGTGCGAACAGAAATGTCCAATGAAACGACGTTATTGACCATTCCCCAAATAAGTTACGAATAATATTTTAATATTTAATATTTAAAGAATTCTTCTAACACGTTCAATAATTCTGCTATATTTTATGCTGTGAGAGAAAACGTCACAACATTATTCGATGAAAATCGAAAAAATATTAAACGTTATACCCAGCCCAACCTAAATTATCGATACGAAGTAGCGTGACAGCTGGCGCTATCTGCCTCATCCGCAGACAGTGTGGGTAAGAGTTAAGCCAACAAGAGTCGATACCAAAAATTTCGGTGTGCTTTGAACTTCGTGGTAGTTTGTTTATTGGTTACAGATTTATGGGAGTTAGATTAATGAAAAATACGCTAATGAGAACAACGGTATCGACAGTCGACAACAATCGTGTAATGTCAAATTAATATCATGGGTGGCACTACGCGAGTCGTAGCCCACGACGTGTCAACATTTTTCCGTGATATGCGCCGTTCTTAATGTACGTTTAATCGCGAGAACGTATTGTATTCGTTGTATAGTGTATTCTGTGTACGTCGAGCGAGTAAATTCGTTGATATTCGTTCCATTGACAAAAGATACGATCTCCTTGCTTATGCTGCACGTCGTCGTGCAAGTGATGCCGCCTACTGTCAATGAAACGGCTCGATCGTCGCATACGCATTCACATCGGTATTCCGTAGATGTGACCGTACCCACACTCATGTGAATTCTGCTATCATAAGAACCACGAGCACGGTGTTGTGTGGCTCAGACAGGCTGAGATTGTGCTTTGCTGTTGGCCAGACACCGTAACGAATCCAAATCGGTGACATTCTGACTGCCTTTCGCCTCACATACTCTTCTACGTACCAACTTTACTTACGTGGCGGGTATTCAACGTTAAGACGATATGTGTGGTAAGTCAAATATTTTACTTGCAAACCGCGCGAACAATCGGCGAGATTTTCTCATCGAATCGACCGATTATTTCGAAATCAAATTTCGAGAGAAAATGCTCGCGTTTTCGATCTCGGGGAAATCTCGATTCTGACAACTCGATCGAGCGCATATATCATCGATACGGTGACAGGTTGCCAGCACGATTCTTTCCCCGTTGTCTTCTTTTGACACGTTCGTTAGTCGCGTGGTCGTGTAAACGTCGTTGACAGCTGGACGAGTATTTATAACAGCCTGACGTTAATTCCGCCACCAATTAAGAGTCATTAACGTGGTGAAAGTGAATTGTCTTCGTTGTTGTTTTTATAAAGTCTGTTTGGTTATTCGGATGATACGCTGCTCGATTCAGCGTTGATGTTGCTGTTGTAAGGTATGCTAATTTATTCAAGAGAATATCGTTTCTTTTATATTATATGATCACGCTATTTCGAGCCGTGTATCGAATTGTTTTGCAATGTTAACATTCTCTATTGTTATTTTATTAGTTTTGTTAGTTCTATCCTTTTTTCCCGCCTAACGGAAAAATCGATTTAGATCGAACCGCGTTGCGCGCCTTTTCCAATTTCCTGCTTCTAACGAATTTACGCAGAGGGCGGTGATTTCCCGTTGCTAATCGAGTTCCCTTGACATTTCTATATTGTTCGATCGAAGATTAAATAATTTGAACATTTGAAACGTTAACCGGTATTGTCTGTGGAAGAATATAGACTGAGAGATAACATCTGTTTCATTAATAACGGCTTACCAGGTTAGTTAAAAAATGTCGAACCCCGATAAAACGCAATCGGTAAAACGATATCACGTATCAGCACCACGTTACAGGTTACGGATGTGACAAAGATATTTCTTTTCTATTGTGTAACGGTTCTTCACGGATGCACGTTCCTATATCTGATAAGAAATAGAACTTCTGATAACGTTGATCAGAACATTTGTTTAATTTTTCGTCATTGACGTCAATTTATTCTTTCATCCTTCGGTGTTCAGTCAATTTGTGAAAACGCTAGCTACCGTCAAGCATAATCGAGCATAGTTAATTATAGTTGGATAGAAGGCGTCGGGGGAGGAGTTAACGACGTGTCGTTCGCGTCACTGGAATTTACGCAACGTACCCAAAATTTGGACCGGATTGAAATTCTAGAGAAACACGATGATAACTTCGACTGCCGTGGTTACGAAAGCATTTTGCGTCACTCGTTCACGGTGTAATACGTTGTTTTTGATCGGTTGCGGCGAAAGTTAGGCTCCGGCCGCGGCCGGTTCGATTCGAAGAAAGGGAATTCGACGTGGCTCGTAACACTCTCCCCTCTGCTAAGCATCGGCCAAGACCGTGTAATCGCAAATTACCGGTACGCGATTTCGTGAAAAATGCCGAATTATACCCGAGGAATGCTGTAGAATACATCCACAAACGAACCCGTCGCCGAGGGTCTGACAAAGTGTCCGCAAACAACCGTGTAAACACGTCAAATGAGATGAGACAAAATAAATCGCTCGAATAAAAGTTCGTGGTTATCAGCGCGAACATTTCCATTTGCCGGATAAATATTTGCACCAGATCATGCACAGCTATACTATCGTTATTCGGATAATTTTACCTACTTCGTTACACACCTGCGACATCGATATTTTGTCAAGCATAATATCAATTTCGCAAGAAAATTACGCATCGGCAATATCAACGCTTAGTCGACTACATAATCCCCTAGGTCAAGAATTACAGGCATCAGCAGAATCGATCGCGTCTTATCGCGCACGTTAAAAGCCACGCGAACTTTTCGCGAATCGAATTAATTAACGAGCTCTCCTTATCGCCGACCGCGTGGGTTCTGGTTTCGTTAATTAGGCTACGTGCATCCGTCGACGTTCCGACGGTTTCGAGCTTGGCGATTCCAGGCACGAGCGCGTTTTCCGGACACGTGCACCCATTTCCATTTTCCGAACCAGCTGGTTCGACGACCTCCATGTTTACGTTCCGCGGTTACAGATATGCACGATAGCGTTTAGATCGAAATTACTCTGGTGGGTCTAAGAGTTGCAGCCATTAGTCGTTCGACACTGAATCTACATTGCAAGTGACTAACTTGTGTGCTGAATCCGGAAAATAAAAAAGTGTCTTCATAGTTTCAATGATTTTAGAGAAATTGTTGAAATTACGAAGACCCTTTTTTAAGAAACGATTGCGCGAATTCCTTTATACAAGATTCGTCCTAATAAGAATGACGAGAAGTCTAAATAAATAGTGTTCGCATCGTTACAAAGCAGTGCACAAGATAAGCTGGAAAGTGTTAAAGGATCACCCTAAATCCACATTGCGCGAATAGGTAGAGAATCGAGCGAATTTATGAGACAACCAAACAGAATGTTATCGAGGCGAGGAATCCTTTCACCGTGGCCCCTAATCTGCGATAGGATTCCATTGGTCTTTTAGTTCGCTAGCTCCGGAATCCGTGTAAACAAAAATAACCGGGTTGCAACGGTCGAGAGTATGGTCGTCTCGATTTCGTGGATAAGGTAAAGGTGAACTGGTGTGTCGCCGGGGAAAGGATTCGTCCTGCGAGTCGAGGATAAAACACGGGGCCCTGTGCGTGCGTGTGCGGCGCACGGGGCCACGTCTAAATGTCACGTGTAACCGGTGTAACTGTCCCGTGGTCTGGCTGCACCCTTTCGGGTTCGCCACGAGGAAACTTTCACTCGTCCCGGCGTGACTTGTTTCCGACACGCGTCGCGTCTCTCGATCCTCCGCCTCGATTAGAGCGCCCATTGTAAGCCGGTTGCCGGGCGCGTCGATTAGAAAACCGCCGAAACAAGAAAAACCGAACGAACAAAGCTGAACTTTGTAAACGCATTGCCGCGGCCGGTGAGTCAGCCGCTTGCAACACGTTCCAGCCAGACTGCAGCTCGCTGAAACGCTCGCTAGCTCCTACGCCCTCGTAATTTAACGGTATGCCGTTCCGAAATCGCGTCGTCCTCCGCTGTTCCACCTAGGAAACGCGTCTTGTTGCTTTTCGATGACTCCTTTCACTCTCCGGTTCCTCGTTTTGGTCCTGTTCCGGAATTTCAACAGCCGTGACAATTCGCGCAAGAATTCGCTGACCCCAAGGCCATGGCAACCCGTTCAGCAAGAAGTCCTTGCGTCGAGGATCCTCCTCCGCGAGCTTTCGGCTCACCTCTCACCTGCCAGCCCCCCCCCCCCCCCCCCCCCCCCCCCACGATCGCCGTATCAATCGATTATTTCCCTCGGAAGTCGACAGAAAAACTGATAATCTTCGATATTACAGATTAGCGAACCTCAATCAACCGACAATTACAAAAGAAAGGCAAATACGCGGAATCGCTGACCGCGGGGAGAAAAATCTAGATGGATTGTGCAAGAACAACACCGTATCTGTCTCCACCTGCGATAGATCGTCCGGATTATCGCGTTTCTTTATCGGCATTCGATCAATGGCAACATCAGTTCCGGGCAATGTTCATTCACAATGTCGCGTTTCTTCCGCGAAAAATTGCTATCTCCGCCAACATACTCCAATTTAATCGATTTACCAGATAGACCGTGAACGCGCCCGTTAATCGATCCCACGGTTTATGTTTTGCAAAGGATATGCGTTAAGGGCACTTAATTGAGCGATTACGAGAGACCTTGCGATACCTGGCTATCAGGATAGACGATATCTGAAACTGTCTCTACATTGCTGATGTAAGAAGTTTGTGTTTTTCATACCCTTCCCCGTCGCGATTTCTGTGAATCCCCGATCGCCCCTTACGAACGTCGTACGATCTATCATTGTCGCATCCGTTGGCTATTCGTTCGACGGTTCTAATCGACGACTCTGGATCCAAGCGGCTCTCGGCCGGAGTCGAATTGTAAACGTTCGCGATTGTTGCTCCGCGACTCATTGTCGAGTGGCTCTCTCGTTTTGACGGGTTTCCAACCAGCTGAGCTCGAGTTCGTTCCACTGGCGATGGGTGGTAGGTCACACCTCCGGACTTTCCTCCGAAACCCCTAGGACTCGGAAGATCTGGCTAACGTTGACGACCCTAGGCTCGCCTGACGCGTAACGTATTCGTTTATTTCGATTCGTAAGATTTCTTCGCCCCCTTTGTGGCTCTGTCTCCTTCATTCTTCGACTTAAAGTCATCCTCATCTTCTCGGGATAGATACTTTGGAGACCAAGGATTCATCTGTTGAACGTTCCAGTTCAATAACTCCGTGTCCATACTTGATCAGAGTATCTTAGAGGTCTTCTTCGTCTTCTGGAAACGAATTCCAAGGCTTGATACATCGGTCGAACATTGCAGTCCAACAACCTCATGCCCGTACTCTCCGTTAATGTTACCAAATTTAGTCCACGGTTCAGGTGTATCGTCGACGAGGTGTCGAAGGGCGGTTCCAACAGAAAATCGTGACCCGCGCGCAGAAAATCGGCGGGGTCAGGTTCGCAACGGGACGATCGTGGGACCGTACAATGACGTCGCAAGCTTTCTAAGCCGAGGACGTCGCCTCGAATCCGATCCTCTTTGATTCCATCGGCAAAACACTATCCGCGACAGGGTATCCGATCGACTGCGTCCGAAACCTGTTGCGACGGGAATAATAACGTAACGATACACGGCGGTTCCAGTCGCTTATGGTAGCCGTGCCGCGGAAAATTGATACGCTATTGACGGGTTGAACGCAGGGTGTACGAGGAGGAAAGAAAAGGGGCTCGGCTTTAGCTGGCAGCTACGGGTTCTAACGAGCATTTCGTCCGATTCACAGGCACACAGGCGCTTTCCCTTTCACCCGTGAGTCTGCGTCGCAGATCGCAGACGACACGCCGGATCCTGTTCGCTCACGGGCGAAGACCGTTTATATTTTTTTCATTTTCTTTTTCGATCTCTCGTCGATGCTTCTTCGCTGGAAATTTATTCCGAATCGACGATGTCCAGCGAATTCTTGGGCGGTAGAGATAGGGTCGAGAGCGAACCGATCGATAATTAGTCTTTAGATAGAAGCTAATAGGTTTGAGTAACAAGCATCGGTAGCTAAACTAGGCCAAAGAATGTTGCACAGTCGTGGTAAAGCACGGATTGCATAGGTTCGCAAAGAATTGTAGCATGCACTTTCGAGCGGTACACAGTGGGTGTCGGTCAGGGTGATAAAAAGTAGCCCCGGTATGTCGATAAATCGAAAGCTTCCGCGTTTTATCGTTGACCTTCGCTGCCGGGAGGGAAAAGTCTTGGTGAATAGGAGAAACGCCGGTAGAAACGAAGGTCTACGCCTTTTCTGTCTACATTGACCGTAGCAACCGGGTGAAAGACTGATTAATGGATCGTCGAAAGCGTTAGGCGGTAGATAAGCCTTCGAAATGAACGAGCTTCACAAGACTGATGTGTTCTCTGATCCGCAGGAATTTTCGCGTATCTGAATTACCTGACCCCGAAGACTAGAAAGGAGATCTTGGAGCTGTTGGTCGGTGGCCTGAAGAGGCTCGAGTATCGAGGATATGATTCAGCAGGTGAGAATGACTCGAGGCATTTCGTTTTCCCATCGGAGAATATCTTCAACGATGATCGCTCGTGGGAAGCCCGGTAGAAAGCGAAGCGAAAATTCTTCAGACACGTTTTGTTGCAGGAGTCGCCCTTGATATCGCCGATGGCAAGGATATCGCGATTATCAAGAAGCAAGGAAAAGTCAAGGCGCTTGAGGAGGAAATCTTTAGCCGTAAGCGTTGCACCTTGAACTTTCGAGTTCGGACACTGTCGCCGGCATGGATGATTAATGAATTTTACTCGGTAGGTTTTAACATCGATTTTGAGTCGAAGACACAAAGCCACGTGGGAATCGCGCACACGCGTTGGGCGACTCATGGTGTCCCATCGGAGGTGAACTCGCACCCTCAGAGGTCCGACAGCGAGCACTCTTTCGTTGTCGTTCACAATGGTAATGTTGCCTTCGTTCTTTATCACTGTCCTCGCTTTACCTGTTGGCGATAGCTTAACGATTTCCATTTGGTAATGAAATAGAATCTACTTGGAATCTTTCCTTCCTGTCGGTAGCTGACGCATCGATTATTTTGTAAACGCTTGAAATTGAATTGAAATTTCACTCAGGTATCGTGACCAATTACAAGGAACTGAAGACGCTGCTCCAACAGAGGGGCTACGTTTTCGAAAGTGACACCGACACGGAAGTCATTGCGAAACTCATTCACCATCTCTGGGTACAGCATCCGGCTTACTCGTTCCGCGAACTCGTCGAGCAAGTTGTACAGCAATTGGTGAGCGTCGTTGCGAACAACAATGGTACAGGGGCGAGGGAAACGAATATCCGACGTTGGAACAGCTACGAGACACAATCGTCGCTGTTCCAGACTTTTAAATAACCGGAACGTCGTTTGTCTAGACTGTGCAATGTCTAGATGTATTTAAACGCTTCGTCTACTGTTCAAGGCGTTCTTTGCAGAACTATCGTGCTATAGGATTCCAAAAATAATGAATGTAGATACTTTTGATCAATTGTTCGATGGTCGGAACAGTAGTTGAAGTGTTAAAAATATGGAACGCTGGAATAGCGAGAGCAACATAGTCTGGTAGTTAAATTATTAAAAGATGTAAGATCTGTTTCAAGAAGTATTGTATAGAATGCAACGATTTAACGAGACTATTGCACTTGCAGGAAGGTGCTTCGGCTCTCTGTTTCAAGAGCAAGCACTTCCCAGGCGAGTGCGTGGCTACGAGGAGAGGCTCGCCTTTGTTGGTCGGCATCAAAACAAAAACGAGACTGGCTACCGATCACGTACCGATCCTTTACGGTAAAGGTAAGTCGGTCAACTCGTGCGCCGTTAGATACGGAATTATTAGAGCTCGCTTAGCATATCGAGGAGAAAGGTATAAATTAGTCAGACTTTCGGAGAAATCACAAGGCTATTTCTGGTGACTCGGGTAGCTGCCGAGGACTACCGTTCGGCTGCGAATATCGCACTAGAAAACGCTTCCGAACATGTTTTCTGAGAGGCCCGACAACTGTCGTTCTACCCACGCTCTCTGTCTCCTTGCGAGGAGGTTGGTAAATCTGTGGAACCAGAGTTCTCATGGTTTTTCGTGTGTCAATCGTGTAGGAACTAATTTGTCCATTATTAATAGCACGCATCTGTCTCGATTTGGACCTCTACTGGCTCACTTGTGAAGTAACCTATGGTTGTGAATGTTTCCAGGAATACTCATATGGTATCATTCCATCGCTACCATACTTTTGTACCCCTTCGACGACCCTGGAAAGATCAAAGTTACTAGTAATTCGTATCTTCTTCGTTAAATTTACATTTTACACCGGATAGTTTTGTTGAATTGTATTGAAAATTGTATCAGGATATATCAAGATTTATAGGAGCTTGATCTTTCTAGGCGTCAGTGTCTGCAAGACGATCGAAGTGACATAACTATGTAACAGAGATCTGTGTTTATTAATTACGACTAATGAACGAATGCTAAAGGAGTATTTTGTTCACGCTGGGTAACTTCCAAAGATATGTATGTACATTTCACTGGAACGACGTACCATTTCTGGCCTAATCACATTTAGAGTTGGTGACCTGTACATCTATCATGCAAGACAGTGACGTCTGGTTTAATTTAAGTTCTACATTCGTTGTTTGTTTTCTGGATATGCATGCGAACTTTCTTGGTGATTCAGTCTCAAGTCGATACTATATGATGTTTCTTTTGCATGAACACCTTCCGGTTATGTTCTCCAACTTTTCGTCTCGACAGATGAACATCCACTCGTAGACAAAGGTATATACACTACTCTACACTACTCTACACTTATTTCTCCCCACGACGTTCGACCTTCGTCGTTTCAAATTGATCTATAACGATAAGATTAGTCGCTCATTGAGCACTCATCCTGAATTCATCGAGTTCCGAAGGTCCAGCGTCTGAGGAATGCATGCAGAATCAAATTGCTTGATACTTCCGATAAGTGTCTTAAAACGATCGATGTGCTGTGTTTCTTAAACAAACAGAATCATCCAAACGAGTGTCCTATTTTTACGTTTCATCCCTCTTTTCGAAATTACTATCTCTCTTTCTCTCACTGTCTATCTCGTCTTTGTGTAACAAAGTAACAAAGTAACATTGGCTTCTCTTCGTCCACCTGAATCGTCCAAATTATTCAGTCGTCAAAGTGATCGCTTTGGAACACGATTTGTATGTTCGTACATATACTTATATATACATTTGTTTATCGAAACGTACACACCACAAACACATTCATCGGTATTTATCGAAAAAATCCATCGTTTATATTGTCTCGCAACCTTGGCGAAAAAGCTTATTCGTTCGTAGCTATGTCAATAGTATACGGCGGCAGTAACAGCACAAACACGTACATCACATCTGCCGCCGAGTATGTCTCGTTCCGTTACTTGTTGTTTGTTAATCATTTTGTTTTCTTTTTCATCTCTCCCCTTCCCCCACATCGAAAATTTGAGCAGAAGGCGAAGCGCCGACAAAAGGTAATGCTTTACGTTCATGTACGCTTCCGACTGCTTTGGTTCTGCTCGCTTATCGCCATTCTTCCTCCTCGTCTTTGTTTTTGTCTCTGCCTCTCCGCACAATCGTTTCTTCGCGTGGTCTCGATGGACCTCGAGGAGTTGGTGTTGGTATCAGTGTTGGTATCCATGGCCGTACGTATCTGTAACGCGTTTATCTTTCAGCAAGGAGAAAGGAAATTAACTCAAGTTCTTCTTGGGGACCACGGCTTCTCCCGATCACCACTTTGCTTTGAACAGGCGCACCTCCCGAAGATCGCTTTTGTTTAAGGTCCACCAGGTCGTTCGACCATCCTAATTGCCACACGCCTTAACGACATCGCATCACGGTCGTTGAACTGTTAACCGATAGTAGTCTGCCGATTGTTAACACCTTTCCCAATGTTCGAAAGAGGTTCTGAACGTTTGTCCTCAGTGAATAAAGCGTTCACAATTTGAGCTGTCGGTCTTAATGCAACTGCGGATCTTTTGTGCTATTGATAAAACCTTATCGCATGGAAGATCCAGTTAGGATGAATAACTGGAAACAGATTAACAGGACCTATGGGACGCTTTGTTACTATAAATGGTAATTCGGTGTGGGGCTTGCAAAACTAGGGAAATGGCACGATGCGCGATCACGTAGAGGTTTCCCGTTGCATCGTTGTTCTAGCTGACCAGCGTCGTGCTGTTTCGGTGCACTGACTATGCCTTTGTCCAAGGAGCCTATATTTTTGTATATTAATTCGTATCTGCGTCTACATACATATAATATATATATGAGATGAATGTTGCGGACGAATCCTTTGTGTTGCTGTCTCTTCTTTTCCAGACGTTAGGATTTCTCAGCCTGGCATTAGTCAGTTTGCTATTGTGTCTTAGAGCTATAAAAGTTTAGGGACAGAAGCGATAGGACACACTGAATTCGTGAATCTGTAATATAAATGATATGTCCATTGACGACGGCCAACCAAAGGAGATAGTGAACGTTTCGTTTTTGGTAGATCATCGTCCTCATGGTCGAAACCCTGAACTGCCGGTGATTCCGCGCAGCGAGAGCACCTCCGAGTTCCAGCCACTAGAAGACAAGGAGGTCGAATACTTCTTCGCGTCCGATGCTAGCTCCGTGATCGAGCACACGAACCGTGTGATATTCCTGGAGGTAAATCGTCGCTAACAAACCGGAGAATCCTCTAAAACCTTCGGCGGCGATAAATTTTTCAGTGAGATCGGTGGACAAATGTTTTCAGCCCACCCCCTAAGTCGCAGAGTTTGTCCACGCTTCCATTGAAAAGTTTCTCTCCGCCTTGAGACGGTCTGAAAGTTTGACCACCGATTCTATCGAAAACTTTTTGGCCGGCCGCAACTTTGCCACCCTAACTTACAGCCTCTTGAAGCAACTCGGAGAAGTTGAATGCATTTCTATCGGAAAGTTTCCAGCTGCTCTGTAGCTTTGGGAAATCTGTTCACGTTTCTGTTTAGCGTCTCGTCTTTCTCTCGACAATTTGTCCGCCATTGAATGGAGCCACGATTTTAATCATGCTCGTTTCAACTGGGTCTATCTTCTCAGGACGATGATGTAGCAGCGGTGAAAGAGGGTGCGCTTAGCATCCACCGTCTTCGACGTTGCATGGACGATCCTCATGCCAGAGAGATCACCACGCTGAAGTTCGAGATACAGCAGATTATGAAGGGCAACTACGAGTACTTCATGCAGAAAGAAATCTTCGAGCAATCTGAATCGGTGGTGAACACAATGAGAGGTCGCCTGAACTTCAGAGACAACTCGGTCACGCTAGGAGGTATCAAGGTATAGTGGAATTCAATTTAATTGGTATACTGCAACTAGCAGGAAAGGAAAATTGCTAAGTGATCTACATTTGTAGGACTACATTCCTGAGATCAAGAGGTGCAGACGTTTGATGCTCATCGGCTGTGGAACCAGTTACCATTCCGCAGTTGCCACCAGGCAGCTACTGGAGGAGCTGACAGAGTTACCAGTCATGGTGGAGTTGGCTTCCGATTTCCTAGACAGAAACACTCCTGTGTTCAGAGACGATGTTTGCTTTTTCATCTCTCAGTCAGGTAGATTGACCAAAGCAGAAGTTTATATAAGTTACTAGTGTGAATAAGTGAATAATTTTATTCTGAATGTTTTTTTGGCGCAGGTGAAACAGCAGACACTTTAATGGCTTTGCGTTACTGCAAAGGACGCGGGGCGTTGATCGTCGGGATTACTAACACCGTAGGCAGCAGCATCTGTCGCGAATCCCATTGTGGTGTACATATAAACGCTGGCCCAGAGATTGGTGTAGCCAGTACGAAGGCATACACTTCTCAGTTCATCTCGCTCGTGATGTTTGCGCTGGTAATGAGCGAGGACAGGATCTCCCTTGGTGCTAGACGTCAGGAGGTATGAGTTAATTAATCAATCGGCTCAAGTCTGATGACTGTATTCAAACATATGTATTTGTATTGATAGATCATCGAAGGGCTGAAGAACCTGGACAAGCAGATTCATGAAGTCTTGGAGCTGGACGATAAAGTGAAGGAGCTGGCTAAATCCCTGTTCCAACACAAGTCACTGTTGATTATGGGAAGAGGATACAACTTTGCCACTTGCATGGAAGGTGCCCTGGTGGGTCTTCATAGTCACTTGCTATAATTCCTAATCTCCACTTGGTCGACTAATATATTAATAATATCCAATTATTTGCAGAAAGTGAAAGAGTTGACGTACATGCACAGCGAAGGAATCATGGCGGGTGAGCTGAAACACGGGCCCCTTGCACTTGTCGATGACTCCATGCCGGTCATCATGATCGTCATGAGGGATCCAGTTTACGTGGTCAGTGGGATTACAAAGAAAAAATGATCCCCGGTCGAATAGAAATCTAATCTCTCTTGTTTTCTTGCAGAAATGTATGAATGCGCTGCAGCAGGTGACGGCTCGTGACGGTAAGCCGATTGTTATTTGCGAAAAGGGTGACAAAGAGACGAAAACCTTTGCGGACAGAGTCCTAGAAATACCCAAGACAGTCGACTGTTTGCAAGGAATTCTCACGGTAATTCCAATGCAATTATTGTCCTTCCACATCGCGGTGTTGCGCGGTTGCAACGTCGACTGTCCTAGGAATTTGGCGAAATCGGTAACTGTTGAGTAAATCGCTAACATCTCGGAAAATTCCATGTCCAGTTGTCCCTATCGAATACTGGGATCAAAGATCCATTATACAGAGAGACTGTCTCTCCGTCTTGTCCCAAGACAGAGAATATACCATCGAATTCAGTGTTTCCGTGATAGTTTAAAATACTCTGTAACTTGTGATCAAAGATTGATCCGCTTTTTAAGTACTTAACGATCATAGATTGTCGTTCGTATTACGATTACGATCTAACAGGTGCGGATAATCCTACTGCTCGCGCGCGTATGATGCGACTCCTAAGAGTTGATTCTAAAATCAACGCGTTTGGACCAGCCTTTACACCTACTAGTTAACGACGAAGGTGGACGAGAAAAGTTTTTCGTTCGAGAAAGTTTCAAGGGAAACTGTTACAGTGCATTTACGGCTGTTGGTATTCATATCAGGTCGATGGAAACGTTGCATTTTCAGTTCAGTTGTGATTATTATTCCACTTCTTTAATGAAGCTCTGACGAAGACTGGCACGTTTGTCGTCATATATTGTAATTGGGAGGATTTTGAATCGTGTATCTTGATGGACTTGTATGCATGCAGGTATGCTAAAGGTTGCGAGTGGGTATCATAAATTTTCATTTGAATCGGAAAATCAAATATGGACTCGAGCGGAGAATTAACGATCGACAGTATCGATTATGTATCGATACGGATGGCCGCCATTATCCTGTGTTCGCGGGAAAGAATGGCGGTCGCGGAGTGCATTAGGGTAGTCGTATTTTGTACAGTATTTAAGAGGAACCCGTGAAATTTGATACGTCCCCTTTTGCGTGCTACGAGGTACGTATTGTTACAGAGAAAAATGTAATCGTGTTTTAGTTTAAGGTCATTATATAAACAGAATCTTTACCTACAGAAACGGGTCTCCGAATTCTACGACCTAACCCTATTACGATAAGTCTGATCGTTACTTTCATCCTTCTCTTTTCCATCTAATTTATTTGAGGAATTATTAACAAATAGAAATTTATAGGAACTAATAATTATTGAGAAATAGAAATTTAATCCGAGGAAATTCATTACGGTCGTTTCAAATATTTCCGTTGTCGCGAGCAGCCAATAGACGCGCGGGAAAAGCGTGACGCGTCGCGGTACCGAAAAATTGATATTTCTAGGATACCGTTCGTCTAATAATTTCTCAAGATCTATGCCCGTTGTATCGTTCTAATTGGACGTGCGCCAAAAAGCCGATCGAAGCAATACCGGGGGCCTTCGTCGGGTTCCGTTGGCGTATGCGCCAGTAGTAAATCTCGTGTTTATGTCGGACATGCGGAATCGAGTCAGTGCGCGTTATCCCGTCTGACCAGGGACGGTACGCAGCTCCTTTCAGTGCATTTCAGTGATCGTAACCGCGAGACCGCGTGAGGTTCTATCGTTCCGTAGTTTCGGCATTCTTGATTTCGCAGCGATTCGCCTACGAAACGACAATTTATTCGTGCTATCTGGAGACCTGCGAAAATACGGTCCGACTCGAGAGTGACATTGTCGGGATACGAGCCAGTCGAGAGATCAGACACAGTACAAACCGGAGGAAACGAAAACCCAACAACGAACGGTGAACCGTGATTGCGAAGATCCAACGGGGGATCAACCGTCGAAAATTCGTTCGTGACATTTAAATGGTACCTCCACCCCCTTGGGTTATTTTGCCTAGGTTGGCTACATTAGGACCGTTGAAGACACAGCCGGTGGTGGTACCACTGCTAACCGCCGCGTAACAAGGGTACCGTAGACAGGGTATAGAAGAGACCGAATTTCCGTCGCATCGAAATACCGATCTCTCGAAAAATCTATGGTCCCGTCACGCCCTCTGCGTCTCGGGACTCGCGGGCAACTTCATTCGCCCAAATCATTCAAATCGGTCGCGAAACGCTTCGGGTGATCCTGGTAGCAGGATATTTCGATCGAATATCTAGTAAAGCTAAGACTAAGCTTTCGAACGGGAATTGCGCGTCGGATACGGTAATTGGTTCCGCGAATCTTTCCGTTGCCTAAAAAGCTTCGGTATTCGGCGACACGGCGGACTACACCTTTTCGAGTCTTCGCGATATTCAAATGTATCGAGTGTCGTAACGGTCGTAAGTAACCGAGCTACAGTAAACCTATCACTAAATGCCAGGCGTTTCACGTGTTTCGTTTCATCGGTCACGTGTCTGATATCGCGTACATAACCGCTCCGGTATATCCGCCATTTCGAAACGGATTCTTCTTAACCGACGCGATTTAATCCGAGTTCGTGACAGTCGGTAAAGGGACCGCGAAAAAGTGTGGCGTCGCGGCGCGGCGCGTCGGGTCCTCTATACGTCTGGTTTGTGCAGGTATATGGTTAGTGGTTGTGTCGCCATTGCCGGCGGTGTGCAGTGAGGGAAGCACATCGTACCGAGCAGTACCGAGAGCGAGCGCGTACACCGCCTGCGCCATTGCTCGGGAGCTGCCGAATCCAGCGGGGGGGCAGCACTACGCGAGTCAGTCGACGGTCTGCCGGCGAGCAGTGCGGACGCGTCGTGGAAAAGAGAAGCGCTCTACGAAACACGGATAGAGAAAGAGAGAGAGAGAGAGAACGGGGCCAGAGGGGGAGAGAAAGAGACCGATAGAGACAGAGACGGTTTGTCGTCGGTTGCCCGCAAATATTTGCTGGCACGGCCGCGATTTCGCCCCACCGTCGGTGGCCAACGTTAAACGCGTCTCCCGCGGACACAGAAAGCGATCTCGTCTCCCCTCTCGCCCGTGGTGTCCGGCCCGGCCCGGCCCGGCCCGATCCGACGAACGAACGAACGAACACCCTCCCCATCCCTCGCCACGGACCGAGCGTTACCCGCTGTTCTAGCAGCGCCGCGGCGGTTCCCCTCTATTGATCGAATTCGACCAGCGAAGTTTCCCCTAGCGTGTGCGGTAGTGGCGGCCGGCAGTGGCTCTCGCGCTTACGTTCCTCGGTTGGTGCGGTAAATAATCGCGATACCTCGGCATGGCTACTCCGACCGCTTGCACGCGGTTCAGTGACAACTACGACCTGAAGGAGGAGCTGGGCAAGTAAGTGGCAGACCATTCTTTGCTACGTGCATGTTTGTATATCGAGGCGAACCGACAGGGAAATCGGCGGCTCCTCTCCGTGCTGTCTCGGAGAGTGAGAAAGAGAGAGAGAGAGAGAGAGATAGAGAGTGAGTGAGTGAGTGAGAGAGAGGGGAGGGGGCGATACGGAGAGTACACCGAGGCATCAATCGGTTAACGTAGCGTTGCACCGCGAGTGTGTCGCGTCGTGTGTTACATCGTTCGACGATATATCTCTTTCCGTTTCTTTTGGCTCTGCCGTGTGTATACACCGCTCTGTCCTCGTCTCGCTTTTGCGTCCATCCGTCTGTCCCTGTCGCGTTCGCCTCGCTATTCCTGCTTCGTTGTTTTTATTACGCGAGCTCGTGTCACCACTTGCACGAGTCGCAATGTCATTGCATTGTATCGCGTGGATCCTCGTTGTTTGTGATGGGTCACGCGGGAGCGTGTTCGAACAGGAACCGCTCGATGGCTAGCAGACGACGCGGTGTCGCGTCGGCCATGATTATTCCCTGCGTACTTACACGGGGCCTCTGTTCTCCGGCCGTGTGCCCCACTCCCACGGTTTATCGGCCTCTTTTCATCCACGTTTCTCGGCCGTGATCTTGTACCGCGAGTTTATCGGACAGCCGGTTCGCTCGCGGAGACTCCGCCAAAATCATCCATCGTGCGCGATTCCTAGTGAAAAAGTGGCCTGTCGAGAACGGTCTCTCCACCGACCGATTTTCGAACCGGGTTACGGAAGAAGGGTTAGTCCAGTTTGTTCCGGTCCCGAGGTCCGTCGCTGGCGAAATCTCCGCGTTGCTGCTGGTGTAGCCGACAGCCTCGGGGACGGTTTGTTGATACCCGGTTCGCGAAGATTGTTTTCTTTCGCCGCCGGGAGATAACGCGTGTCTAGTGGAAAATCAGGTCTGTCGGCCATGAGCGGATTTAGGTTAACCGACAGTGTGTGCCACTAGGGGAATCCGCCGGTGCGACGCGACGAGAGGGTCGGTCCAGCCCCGGATTCTTGACCCGTCCGCGGCTGACATTGAGGACCCGCCGGTGTGACACCCTTATCTCTCGGTATCCGCTGCATTTAACCGAGGCCGTCCCTCTCGCAAACCACGGGAGACACCCCGTTGCATTTCGTCTATATTTAAGCGGCACGGCCTGTCTGCTCGTGGCTCAGCCTCTATATATAAAGCGTCAGGGCCTGAGGCTTTCGGCAGCACCGCGTTCACGACCGTCGAAAACGAGGCATCCGCATCGTACGCGGATCTGTCACCGAATCAATACGATGTCGTCGCGCCGCTTTTTACCTTCCTCCCCCTCCGAGCTTCCTGTTCACCGCGATCTCTTCCGAGCGTTTCCTCTCCGGGTCAATGCTGGTATTTCAATTCTCCCGATCCGATCGTCTCCTCGGCCTATCTTTTTCTTATCGCGGACCTCGCATTCCTGCCCTGGCAGGTGGTTGAAAGGCTTGCTCGAGTCACCGTGTCCCTAAAAGTCACTAGATCCCGCGCTCCTTTCGCCTCTCGTGCCTCCGATTCCATCGATTCCGTTGTCCCCGCTTTCTTCCCCGCGATTTGCAACATTTCGAATTTGTTCCGCTCTACGACGTTCTAAAATAAACGCTTCCCAATTCTGCGGGCTCGTGGGCAACGAAATAAAGTTGAAACTCGTCGATCGAACATGGTCAACCCGTTCCACAACCGCTTCGGTAGCTACCTTCCTCGGCGAAATGTTTGATCGAATACAGCTCCACTGACTTATGGAACACTCGGTGGTGCAACTGCGAGTACCAATTAACGTTTCTCAATGCTACTGCTCGAACCAGCAGTCTTGGGCGAACAGATAAATGTTATTATTGTCGCGGAACGAGCGCGATGGACAGGAGTAGGTCGCCGGGACACGCGGCGGTTTCCTATTTGGGTTTCGAGGTTCCGCGGACCTCGGCGGCGTAGGTATCGGTCTCGTGTCATCCGTGACCCCGAGTGACCTCGACTCCGGAACCGGCGAAGTTGTTAGGCCGCGGCACGCCGCCGAACAAGGAACATTTCTGACCACACCCCCGCGTCTTTTTGGCCGAGTTTCCACCACGGTCGATAAACACTCAGCCCGTCGAGCACACGCGTACACCACGCGTTACACGCGGTGTCACCTGTCCGTTCCGCAATCCGTCGCGTTTTCAATCGGCCCGACCAGGTGCCCTCGAAATTCTCCCTCGGGTACGACCCAGTTTTTCGGGCTGATCTGACCATGAACGGACGTTTCCACTTGCCGCTGGTCCTGCCGCTTTCGGTCGCGATTGTACCCGATACATTTAGGACCGCGAATGATCTATAATTTGTTGCGTTTTTCACGGAATTTCAAAATTTCTCATCATATGTAGGATAGTCTATTTCTCGCGGCTGATTTCACTGTTTTCGAGCGAGCTCTCGTTGTTTAAAAAATTTGACCGAAGATATCACGCTCGCTTGTACCTAACAGATTTAGAACCGCGAGTATCGGAGCACTCTGCACGGTTCAGGGTTGATTCCGCAAATAGAGAACAATAACGCTAAAGCGAGGGGTAATCGTCTCTGCGGCGCGAGCGAACGCGCGCTTAAAACCGGGGGAATCTAATTCGAGCCACGGACTCGCAATTAGGTTCGGCTGATTTAGAATATTGTCCGCACCGGTAAACACGATCGAGCTGGTCTCGTTTGTTTTCGCGAGCCGCGAGAACGCTTTCGCCGTTCGAATACCAAATAATTTGTCCCACCCCCGCGCTCTCGAACACGTTTTCGCCTGGAAATTCTCTCGGCGACGAGAGACGAACCGGAGGAGGGGGCTGGACCGGGGACGATAAGGAGTGGAAACGGTATTTTCGCGAATTATTCCGGCGATTCGAATCGGCGCGGATCCGCGCGCGTGCTGCGCTCTCCGTCTCTGCCATAATCAAAACACCTCGGCCGCCCCCGCGTTGAATAATTCAGCCGGGTCGGCCGAACGGAAGCCTTTCCTTTCCTATCGATTTCGCGCCGACCGTGAAGATACGACGAAGAAAAGCGAGCCATCAACAGACCTATCCGTTCTAGCGTCGCAAACGACTCGTGGCTTTTCCGGATCGAGTGCGCGATTAGGCTGCAGATCCTTCGGGAATCCGGATCCTCCGGGAACCCACGCGATCGACACACCCCGCCGCGTCCTCGATTTACAGCGATCTCGCGGCCGATCTATCGCTTTTCTTTTAACCATCGACGATGTATCGTCCTATGACTTGTCGCAGCTGCTGAAGTGCTTCTTCTGCGTCACTCTACTAAATTCTGTAGAATCTCGCAGACACGATTCGGATTGAAATCGTTCTTATTAGCACTTCTCCGTGCTTAGTAGTTTCTCTGGTTGAACGTGCTTTACTTCTTGCGCGATAATAATAGTTATACTTATTCACCATCCGTGCACAAAGTTTTAGAACACGTTAATCGCACGTGTGTTTAAAGCGTGCCTGATAGAAGATCAGTTCTGACTTGTACTAAGATATAACTACCGAGTTCTTTAGTCAACAATTATCGTTTTCTACTTTCGTTTTTAGACTTCGCTAACGTATGGATGAAATCATGTTTCAATTTAGAATAATGTTCCTGTTCAGTAGACTACGCATGAAGTAACACCTCGGTGTCTCGAGCATCTCCATAAAAATCCGAAAGCCGTAAGCCGATGAGAAATAGCGCTCCTATCGTCGCACGATCGAGAAGAGTCGGAGAGGAGGCTCGCCGCAAAGAGTAGATTGAAACATTCAGACAAGTTAGTGTGCCGTTGGCATCGATCATAGAATCAGCGTTCCGCGGTCTCGGATTACGGTTATCCGTCAGCAAACACGTCCGCTCGTCGCGTCGCGTCGACACCGATACTTCGTCGATTGATTACAATTAACGCACCCTTTCCTCCCTCCTTTCGGCGTCGCACCCGCGGGACACGCGCGCGCGAGCCAAGGATTCTGCGTTCCGCGCCTTTCAATCCGGATCACTCGCGGAGAATTCATCAATCACCCGCCACTGCAGCCTCGTTTCCCGTTCCAATGCCTCCGCTCCCGTTTGAAATAACCGCGGGGGTGTTCCCGGGGAGAAAGAACGGGCGAAACGCGGTTTATTCGGGCCGACGATGGGTGAAACCAGACAGAGACAATCGGGTTATCCCTCGAGCACCGGGAATATGTACCGATGGCGCTCGGATAATTCCGACGGCGACCCGGGCCCCGCGATTCTACTCTTCCCGGTGATTTCTTCCTTTCGCCGGTCTTTCTCTCGCCGATCCGGCTTCCCGTTCTACTCCCGCGTCGCCCTTTCTACGCCAGATTATTGTTTCCCCGAAGTCTCGTTGCTGAATCTGCTTGTTTAAACCAGCGACTTCTGCTGAGATGGAAATAACCGATCTCCCTATTCCATTGTGATTCTCCAAAATAAAAATCGCGGACTTAGAACCGGAGCAGTGTTATCAGTAGACCGCGGATCTTCTATGGTAGTTTTCATAATTCGACAGTGACGTAATAATATTTTCAAATCGTTTGAACGTTCTTCCTATTTTTCCATTCGATCTAGTCATTTTTGTCATAAATGCATCGAAGATATTTTTATTAAAACTCTCAACAATGTCGTCGAAAAATCTCTCGTTCGATTCCGTTCTTTCTACCGACATTTTCTCTGTCGATTCGATTCTACTCTCGCGTCTGTCTATCGCAGCCGGTTCTACCGCAGATTATTGTTTCCTTGAACCGTCCTCACCGCATCCGGTCTTTTGAGCGATGGAAACGTTTTCCGCGATATTCCCAGACGAAAAATCAGCCGTTCAGCGTGGACTCCGAACGGCCACGAGAATCCCGGAGCGATTTTCTCAGCGATCGACGCGGCGGCCGATCTATATCCGTCCCCGATCCAACTCGATCGGCGATTCGCGGCGGTGCTTACGGCCGAACCGATTCGTATGTTAGTTTTGGCAACGACCCGCGCTGACATTAAGACCGTAGGTAAATATTGGCTCTATCGGAAGCCACGAGGGAAATGCCAATTCCCGGTACGAAGTAGCGCGTTCGACACATTTCCGAAATCAATTTTCTCGAAACCGGCAGAGCACGGCGGCGAATTTTTTCCCAATTTATTTCGCCGTCTCGTCTCGCTTCGTCGTCGCGACTCGCGACGCTTTGATTCGCTACACTTTGATTTATAATGTTTCGATTCGCAAAGCTTTCGTTTACGACGCTTCGGGATTTTTGAATAGAAATGAGTCACGTTTCGGGGATTTCCGCGTTCGTGACCCCCTAAAGCCGAAGTTAATTGGGGGAACGGTTTGCGTTCGATCGAGATTACACGGGTCTGCAGGCTTTCGGCTAAGTCCTGGCTCGGAATCGAGTCGGTCAGGGTCCGCAGCGCGTGTGAAACAGTTTAGGCGGGCCGATCTGATTCGAAAAAGGGGGAAAACCCCAGCGATCGAGTCGGTGGATAGGGAACAACGGGAAACAAGCAGACAAGAATGAAAAGCCCGGTTAACGCGTCAACAATAATCCTTGGAAATCCAGCAATTTGCCGTTCAACAGGTTCGCGAAGAACCAAATCGTTCGCCTTTAAATCTAGCGATTATCGTAACGCTGTGTCCTAATCAGATGTCGCGCGACGATAAGTATAGTCAAAAGTCGCATCGTTCTAGCGCATTGATCGAATAAATCCTCGTTTTTCGTAATTGGTAATAAAGCCTGTGAAATTCGCCGAATTCTATTCGATCTTCACGTTGATAACAAAGAGTCGTATTCGATCGTAAATAATATTCGATGATCGACCATATATGCACCCTGTCGCGTGACAATTAAAAGGAGGACGGTGACGACCGTCGAGCACTGTCCGAGAAGCTTTCCGGGAGAATTAAAATGCGAGCCGTAGGTACTGGAAAAGGTGTCGCGCGATTGAAAATCGGCGCGGCGTGAAGCAGCGGCACCGATGGCCCGATAGTCCGTCGTTAATTACGGCATGTTCCAGCGAAATTTTACGAGGCGTGTAAACGCCGCGACTCAACGAGGCAAAAATTACGCGCCACGTCCTCATCGGCATCCTGATTACGACGCGTCCGCGATCGACCGTGTCTCGCTCGTAGCTCCAATTATTTGCGACTACTTAAGCTCTTCGTTCCGCGACTTTCGCTCGCTGTAGGCGCGTCGTTCTTTTTATTCGCGCGTAAAAAGCAATAAATATAATCGAAAAATTGTCCAGGTCGTTGGCAACGCTGAAACTATAATACTTGAACCTCGTTGTTTTCCGTAGCCTGGTCGCGATGGATTGCTATGGATCGCTACGGGGCTAGGGCGTCGTTAGACGGACGCTAGCAGCGTCGCGTTATGAATTCCGCTTATTCTTTATCCGCGGCTCGGCTCGGCTCCTCGCGCGTCGCGTTTCGTCTGCGGATAGCGTCGAAATTGCCTCGTAAACCAGGGGAGCCGGGCGAGCGGCAACGGCTGCTAAAGATGTCGTCTTTAAAGACCGTAAAAACTAAGGACGCCTCGTAATTCCCGCGACCGTTCTCCGGAGAGTCGTGGCCGGGGCAGCCGCCAAGACGGAACCGGATTATCTCGACTTCCACGGGAAAAGTCGGCGGCTTTGTGCTCGACTCGCGGCCCGAATTCTTGGCCAACTGCGGCCCTGTATTGTCGCGCGACGCTGCGAGCGCAATTGGAATTGTTTCGGAAGGTCCCGGCTCTCGGAGGAGCTCCGGCGAGCACAGGCTCTCGCCTAAACTCGAGTCGATCGATAGGAATCGCGAGCGAATGGGCCCGAGGATTTCCGACGGGCTTCCGTCAAATTCAGTCTCGAACTTGGGCGACCGTCCGGGTGTATCGCTTTTAATTTCCAAGGCGACCCGCGTTGGTCTTGGTCAACGACTCCGGACCAATAAACAAGCAACCGAATTAGTATTCATGGATCGGCGCCGGCTCAATCTTCCTTGGCTTCGGCTTCCACGTTCTTTATGGTCGCACGCGCGATTGGGGACCGGTGCGCCGCATCGCGCAGCGCCGCACCGCGCGGATAAATCGATATCAAGGAGGAGTTATCGAGTCGGAGTTTACGGTGTTTTTATTGCCGTGCCGTATCCCGAACTTCCGAGATAAAACGCGCCTCTCTTTCTCTCTTCCGCTCTCGCCCTGCCTCCCTCTCGCTATCTCGTAGTCGATCGATCCTCGCTTTCCCGAAGCGGTACCGCTCTTTCCCCCCGTTACGGCCCCCTGGCGAGTTTCCGCGACAAATTTACAAGCCTGCGAAACACCGACCTCGCTGCGGTAATTTTTAGCCGAATTTTTCTACCGTGCAGAACAGTCTGAACGGTCGATTCGGCTGGTCGAAATTTAGGACACCTGCGAATTCACTTTTTCTCGACGAAATGTGGTAATATACTATAATCGTTACTACAATAATAATGATTATTATATAGTATATACTATCATGAATAATTATAATTTTTTAAAACTTTATATAATAATTGTATTTGAACGTACCTTCAGAGTGCTGTGAGCGATATCAACTGTCCGCGTTCCTCGAAACGGGCGAATGGTATTCGGGTTAGGCTCGATTTCCGTGGGCCTCGAAAGCCGAGGCAAACGAGACATTTGCTTCGCAGGCTCGCTGATATTTGCGGTCGCAGAGTCAATGTTTGCGGATTACAGACTGATTCATAGGGGCTTGGTCGGTGTTCCGGAGACGTTTCGCCGATCATTCGGAGACGATTCGGGCGCGTTTCACGTTCGACGGTTTTCGCTTTCCATTATTTGGCTGGGCAAGTGGTCGGGGCCCCGGGAATCCGATCGACTGCGACGGCGGGGGCTAAGTATGCGCCGCGACGCATAATAATTAGGAGGCATTAAAGAGCGCGTTAATTAATCGTGCGAACGGCTTGGCGCGGCTCGGCTCGGCGCGGTCAACGACCGGCCCGTGAAATCTCATTAAATGGGCGACCGGTCGAATCGAGCCCTTGCTTCCTCTCCGCCGACCTACGCCCCCGCTCTCCCGCCGCGATGCCAGAATTCCCTGGCTCCGATATTGCGAACGAATCCAGCATCGAATTACTCCGGGCCCGAAACATCCTAATATTCGGCCACTCGAAGGTCAAAGGGAAAATCGCATTCCCCTCCGGTCGATTCTGTATCTGCCGGCTTATCGAGCCCGCGCTGATAAGATTCCGTCGCGTCGCGTCGGCGAACCCGATTTCCCCGGTTTTTCCGCTCGTTTTCCCGTTTTCTCCCGGCATTCCCTTCCACCCCCTTTGTCGCGATCTCATTGTTCCCGCCGGAATCCAGCCTTCTTCGCTCGCGGGGAAAGGAATCGCGCATACATCGGACTTCAAAGTAGCTCTTGGAAATTCCGAGCTACCTCCAATCATTTTCCGCTCCTCGATTTCTTATTCTTCGACCATTATTCATCCCATGCAATCAGCCGACCAAGATCAATTCTGAGGCCAAGGGTTCGAATTTGCGATTCTGAGAATTTATTGTTTAAACGAATGGTACTTGACGGCGTTCTTTTTCTGGATTTCGAGTAAATAATGAAGCTTTTATTCTTTACGCTCGACGTACGATATTCTTTATTTTCAAATCAGAAAACGTCTTAATTGTTAATACTTAAAAATTGTTGTAAAATAATTTTGGTCGGCTTGCGTAGCCCGGTGCTCCATCGCTCGACGATGGGACTAAGAGCCTGAGAGCTACCGGTGGCAGGTACCTTGCGCAAAATTGCGATTCTTTGGGGAAGATGCGACAGGAGCGTGCGGGAGGAATTCCCCGAGGAGCAGGGACTCGGGTCTTGTTACAGAAATTTCTGTTAGCGGATCCATAGGGCTAATGTGGCTGGTCTAGGGTTCGGCATGTCCCGGCTCGGCTCGGATCCACTCGGTCTAAGAGGGTAACTCACGTGTCCTGCGGGTTCCTCCCTGGAGATATTCCCGAGGCGGCTGCCGATCGATAACTCGGCACACTGTCTCTCTCTCTCTCCCCTTTTCTCCCCTTTCTCCCCTTTCTCCGGCCTTTACCGTCGCGAACACGTTCGCTGCCAATGCTAGAAAGTGTCCCGGAGAGGACCTGCTCTTTGCCGGTGGCCTGACCCCTTTGAATCGGACCTAACGATCCGTCGGGACGTCGGAACTTGAACTTTCATCCCCTAATTTCGATTCGCGTTCCTCTTGCGTCGTCGACCATGGATATTTTCGAGAGCGATCGATCGCGGCTGCTATCAACCCTTTGCGAGTCCGTTCATATTTAACGCCAACACCGTGCACTCGAAATGATTGACAAATGTGGATTCATTCAGAGGTCGCAATTTCTTTTAATACTTCTAACCAGAATTGGTCCTTATTCGAATCGATTTTACGGGAATCTTTGGGGTTGATTTTCGTCACTCGGTCATCTACTATCGTGCCTTGAATATCGTGCTCGGTTAAATTGTATCTACGTCTTCGATCTTCCTAGTCCCCCTGCCTCTCTTTGTAGAACAGCAAGGAGGAGGAATTGTTTCCGCCTATTTTTGCAGGCCGTGTCCCCGAGGGGGTTGATTCCGTTGCTTACGTGGTCGGTTCGATCAAACAATTTTTTCACCGGCGCATGCGACCTGCCACCGTGGAATTGTTGCGTGTTCCGGTGGATACGCGTCATTAAAACGTCGCCGGGGCCAAGATAAGCCAGCCCCGATTCGCATTCCATGCGTACGCGTTCTAGTTACTTCACCCACGTGGTCCTCGCCGGCGCGGCCCGCTCGCGATCCGCTCGCGGCGCTATCGATCCCGCGTTTTCCAAACGACCCTCTGTCTCTAGTTTTTCCTTGAAAGCTCTTCTTGGTTCCCTGCTGCAGAGCCGCACGGTTCCCAGCGTCGGCCCCCGAAGATTTACCGCCGCACGTACACAGTCTCGCTTGGCTCGGCTCGACTCGGTGTTCGGCTCGATCCGCGATAAATCAATCCTGATAATGGGATTTTCAGGGAGGTGCACGCAACTCCCTCGGGTACGCGATAAGGGTTTGCATGTTTATTAAACGACTCGTTGTTCGGGCTATGCAAAATATGCGTAGCCTCTAGTTTATTATACTTTTACACGGGTCGATAGCGGGGTCGACCATAGAGCGGCCGGGAACGTTTCTTCGGCTAACTGGGCCGCGAAATAGTTCTCCTTTTACCGGTTTTACGAATCCAAGCTATCCAGCGGTCCTTTCATAACATCTGGATCGTATCAGGTTCCTGTAGGTTAAGCCTATTACGTCTCTGAGATCGATTAATTCAATTAAACTTAGACTAAATTTAACTTCCTATGATTCATATTATACCAAAGAAGTGTACTTAAAAATTTCGAAAGCTTCCTCGGTCGTTCCTAGAGGCATCGCTCGAAGAGATCTCGCAGAGAGCCGGCCGTCGAAAGACACCCAGGGTGTTTGAACTGGCGAACCATAGTGTCGCGAATATCGAAGAAGAAGAAGAAGAAGAGGAAGAGGAGGACGCGGACCGCGCGAAGACCGGAGGCTCGAAATAAGACGGTCCATGATATTCGATCTGTAGGTAGCTGTTCGGGTTCGGGGTTAAGGATCGCGTCCGGTTTCACGCGTTTTCACGATCGTTGGACAAATTCGGCGGCCACGTGCTCGGCTGTTAAAGGGGTGTTGCGTGAGCCGACGGTCCTCTCTCTCCGGATCTCCTTCGCTCTCTTCCCTTTCTCTCGGGTCGGCCGCCTCTTTCTCTTGTTTGCCTGGCTCTTCCGCCCTTCTCGCGGCAGCTCTCCTAATAATAGCAAGCGGCACAGGACGAAAATAGGCCTGCAGAACTATGCAACACGCGGTTCAGGAATTTCATCGTCTGCTGACCTCGCACGGCCGTTTCCCTCTTCCTAATGAGACGGCCGCGGCGGCGTGGAGCGCGGGAAAACGCTCGCCGCTTATGCCGGACCAACCGATCGCTATAAATAAGGATCGGGAACCGGCAGGTCCAACGGTTTAGACCGATTTAGACGCCGGTCGGTCCCCGATCTCGAACCGATCGGCGCGGCTCGCTTCTAGATCTCTTCTTTTTCTCTTTGCTTCCTTCATTCTTTCTTGATCGGTTCGGAGCTCGTTGATACTTAATCCTCCGATGTCACAGTGGGTCAGAATGACCCTATTCTTCGGAAAAGTAACAGTAACAATTAATTCGATGCACTTGGAAGCGTGATATCGAGTTCTAACAAAGGAAACGATGTTCCAGAATGTTGAAATTATATTCTCAAATTGTTGGGTCTCGTCAAATACAATAAATTGAAATGAAATTAAAATTCAATTAAACTAAATTGAAATTCAATTAAAATTCAGTTGAAATTAAATTAGAATTAAATTAGAATTGAATTGGAATTAAATTAAGCTGAAATAACAGGGTATTCTTTTGACGCAAAGTGAAACAGAAATGCAACGTATCCAGTGTATATCAGTTAAGGATTAAATAACTAGAATATACGTGGATCTAGAGGCGAGGACCGTTTTCATCGCCGCAGGTGTAGGATAATCGCGAGAAAGACCGTGTTTCAGCGGCTCTTATTTAGCGGAGCCCCTCTGCCGCATAACTCATATCCGAAGAGATTATCGCGAACGATCGGGAGCTAGTACGGAGGTGAGCAGAGAGGAAGAGGGAGAGAGAGAGAGAGAGAGAGATAGAGAGAAGGTCGGGGCCACGAGAATTCAGAATGTCTTCTCTGCCGGTAAATCCCGAGGCCTTAAAAGTTGCCTGCTCCATCGTTTGCCAGTCTCCGCCTCCGCCTCCGAGGAAGCGTCCTGGAAGTCTTCTAATCCTAACGGGGTCTCGCTCGGGTCTGGCCACGGGAGAAGTGGGGTTGGGGTGTACAGGGCGAGGGGATGGTGCGGGCAGGGGTCTCGAAGTTTAATCGATAGCCCGCCGCAATTTCTCGGGGGCCGGAATTAAAATTGCATGCGCATGATACATACGTCCCGGGGGAGGTAGGCGCCTTGAATAATTGAACGGGACAACTCGGTACAATTGCACGTGAAATCGGGAATTAGGTTGCCGGATCGGGAGCAGGGAGCAGCCTCGTTTTACGAACCTTTCCCGCGGAACAATCGTTCGAGTAGAACCTTGCCGAAAACTTAGGATCCTCCGACTCGTCTTTCGCCGTTTTTCTCGACTTTTTGCTAACTCCATTTACGTCATCACGTGATCATTACTTTGACACATTTCCGTCTCGGCTACTTCGAGACCAAGGTCGAGCCTCGATAATCGTTCCTTTAAGCGCTTCCTCGCTAACTTCTCGATCCAAAAGCAACAGCGTTTCTCGCGGTATTTGACGTTTGCTCGAAGATCCCGCGAAACGAGAGAGCGGATCGAGAGAAAAATTGCCGAGTTAACGCGAGCGATCGATTTTTCGAAAGCAATCAACGAGAGTGGGAATCTGCCAGAAGATCGACGGACCATAAGAGGACGGCCGGGAAACGGGATTAGAATGATAGTTAATGGAATGAAGGAGAGGGGAGGCAGCTTACCGGTATCGGTGGTGGGCGTCGAACAGTCTCGATAACAACGGAACGTGTCCGAGCTCGATCGGAAGTTCCCCAGTGATCGATTACGCGGAATCAAAGGTAACAGGTTTCCTCTTCGTTCCGGGAATTAATGAAAATTTCAGAGCTCGAGAATTCTATTTCAATCAATCCTCTCTGCCGGCTCTGTTCTTCCGGTGTCCGCGAAGGAGACGGACTCGATCAGAAGGTTGGATCTAGGATTATTCCCGAGTTTGTTCGATCGGCGATCGCCGCGGATACGACCGTTCTGGACAGAATCGAAGCGCGCTTGCATTCTGATCCGAAGAAACGCGAAACGAGCGGAATCGCCGACCCGCCGGTGGCTTCTCCACCACACGGATATTATTTTTGGGCGTTCGGATCGAAGGCAGACTTATTTTGAGCGGCGGCGCGGCTCGCATTTATATCGAAGCCGCTTCTTTTAATCTTTCGATCGGACGGTCGCGACCGCCGCGCCACGTCGGAACTCGTTTAAGAGCGTCCCAGCTATATTAGGGTCGTCTCAGGGCTCGACGTGCTGCGATACACAATTTTTAACGCTCTTTCGATTACTTTCTGCTTATTTTTTTATTAAAAACCTAGAAATTTAGGAACTTAGAAAATTAAAAATCTAGCAACCTAGAGATCTAGAGATCCTAGGACTTTAAGTCCCGACGACCGTAGCAATCTAGGAATTTAAGGGTTGTTTACATACGAGAGGGACTTGGTTGAGGCAGCGTTTGACTAATTCGTCCGCGGACAGATCGAGCGAAACGGGAACCTCGGCCGAGGAGCGAGAAGATCGCACGAAAATAATCCCGATGGGCAGTTCGATTTTACAGTTTCTGGTGTCGGCGCTAGCCAGCTAGCCAGCTAGCTAGCTGGCTCTCTCGCTCGCCTGTAGGGACAGTTTCTAATTCAACAGCCCGGCCCGCGTATGTTTAGACGGGCTATAAATAATCGACGGCGCCAGAATTTCGCTACACCGCGGAGAAATGTCACAGTCGCTCGACGAGCCGCGTGGTTCGGATATCAAGGTGTAGGCTCTCTTCTACAGGTCGTTCCCGAGATCCGACGATTTCGTTTCTCTCGGCTAATTAACGTCGACGCGACTCGTCGGTGGTTCCTCGATTTGAATTCCGCTCGCCAGTTGCTAGTGCGGAGAGTTCAAAACTATCCGGACGATTGGAAACGACGCTGTCGATTCTTTGCGAAGGCACCTACCTCGAATTGGCGAGGTAGATTTTGTAGAATCGATAATTGGGCGGAACGCGAAGCCGAAGCGATTTTTACTAACGATAGATTGTGAATATGTGACTGTATTTGTGACACGTAGATCGTATAGCTTTCTGCAAATTAAATCAACCCTTCCGCGATATTAAATCCACTAATGCATTTGTAATCAAATTCATATTACATTCGAAAACCGGATAACATTCCGTAACAAGTTATCGGAGATCGATAAATATATGTATAAAAATTCAATGAAAGCCAATGAATTCTCTGAAAGGGTCAATTTTATTTGGACGAACGAAACCAATGGAAGGGACGATTTGATTTGAAAAACGGATAAATGAAACCAACGCAGAGTTCGGTCGATTGCTAAAAAGTGCGAGAAAATGAGTACGATGTACGAAAGGATTAATGGCTGAATCGCGGAAACCATGTCGCCAGTGGTCTCGCGATTCGCCGAAACGCGGAGCGGACGCTGCTCTGTAAGCAGAGGTGGAGGAGGAGATCTAGGATGTTCGATTGGTTTCGATCCCGCAGCGTATCGCGGAATTTCCGTCGGCAAACACAAGCCAGAGACCTTGCCCCGCGATCGATCCGACCCGCTGACACAATGAAACCGTGGTGCTGGCTTGCACACACAGGCTCCCCCGTGTTCCCGGTTAACTTTCCTTGTTGCCGAAGTGCAGCGAAATCTCGTTAGCCTCGGAATAATTAAAGCGCGAAACGTCCGGGGTTGGTCGCGCGCTCTCGGATTAACCGGGTTTTATTGTTCCCGTAAAAACGTCTTCGAGGATCGCCAGCCGACGTAATCAGCTTGTTGGATTCGCGAAAGACGAACGGGTTACTGCCGGGGCGAATTCGAACAAAGGCTGGCGAATGTTTCGAGGGAACGTTAACTGCTGCGCCGACGGATCTTATCGGCGCGGAGCGGCGATCTCGTCGACGACGTTGCTAGCTGGAAACTGTGACTCGTAATCCTGCCTCTGGATTGCATCTCCTGCTAGTCCGTGCTTCATGAAAAACTCGGGGAAACGTTTCGCCGCTGATGCGCCGTTGTAATTGTTAGAACGGCGATAGCTAACGGAACGGGATCGTTAACGCTGGAACTACCGGCCGCTAAAAGCGACTCGGGATAAGTAGACATTTTTGGTAACTAGACTGCGGATCTTTATGCAAATTCACGTCTCCCCGCGTAATTTTACGGAGATTAGCAATATTATATACGGAGCAACACGACCAAAAGTTTCCTCCATCGACCGAATGATTGCTCACTGTGAGATGTCTATCCGCAGTCTATCGATAACCTTCTTGTTACCAGCTACATCCGTTCGGATTATTCGATTGGAAATACGGTAGATCAGTCGTTTGGTCAATTCAATTAATTTCTGGTTAATTTAATTTATTTATATATACTGGTAAACACCGATTCTTGCAACAACAGGAATCGATGTTCCCAATAATCGAGGTATCGACTAATTGCCAGGAAAAGCAGCTCGCAATCTCGTAGAACAAATAATCTGGAACTCGTCGACGGTTGCACCGTTAATGGCAAAGGTCCCGAAACCGCATTCTACCAGACATTTCCGAGAAATAAATTGGTTCCGGACAGAGAGCGATCGTCGCCGTAGAAGATTACCCGTTCCGCGGGGGTGGTGGCGCTTTCATCTCTCCCCGAGCGACGTCACTGACATTTAGCCAAATGTCAGGCTGGATTTGGTTCGGTACCGCGAACGCACGGCACCCCGACACCTAGAAGACTTTTGCCTCGGGCATTGTACGGAATCGCATTTATTTCCATAACGAAGCGACGACGTTCGCTTTCCTAGAGAAAGCAGCTCGCGGTCACCGTCGAAGAATAGAGCCGATGCTCTTTCGCGTTGGACCGTCGTTTCCGGTTTCTTTGACGGCCGAGCCGAGCCGAACCGAGCCTCCCCTCGGTCTTCAATTAAAGAGGCTGCTCTCGACTTTCTTGGCTCTCTGCTCTCGGCCTGTTTCGTGATCGGTTCGATCGATTTAACTCAATTATTTACTAATAACCTAATTATGCCGCACAAGGGACCGCTGATCCGAGAGCTTCCGAGCGAGGCCTTTATCCGGCAGCATTCCGCGAGATTAGACGGGCACCGTGCGGATATCTACACACGTGTTGGCATTCGACTCCGGATGCTGCTCCGATTGATTGTCTATTCTATACCACGAGTCGAGGACTAACGCTATTGTGCGTTTCCCGGATTCTTGGTTGTCGTCGCTATTCTTGAAACTCTCGCTGTCGCGGCAGAAACTTCAACGATTTCACGGAATTAAGCTAATGGGTCTGTTCTTTGAAGTATGAACTGGGTCTGAATTTGAAATATACTGAACTCGAATGCGATGAAATAAAGTATAAGGAATTTCTGGGTTACAAAATTTCGAGCTAGAATTATAGAACATAGAACATAGAACATAAGGCGTATTTTCAAAGGAAATATCAGGAAAAGTCTCCTAGTAAGCAACCTCGACGAAACGCCGCAATCTTCTCCGTTCCCTCGCGAACAAAAACAGCGGCCATCGGATTCAGCGTCCCGATTCATTCTTATCCATCCCTCGCGAAGTTGCGACGTTCCTTCCCTTATTTACTAGATAGCAGGACGTTTAGAAAATGCTCCCGCGTAAAATTCGTTTCTATCGCAGCACAAGCGCAGCAAATTTTCAAAGCGGTCTCGCGAACGTGACTCGAACATTCTCGAACCGTCCTCGTCCCCGGAGAGATCGATACGCGCGATGCATCGTTCGATCAACGATAACAAGAGGCCCGGCTTCTACGTCGTCCGGTTTTCCGTCGCGCCGCATTCCGTCGCATTCCGACGCCGTTTCGTCTTGTCCGTCGATAGGTACGTGACGACAAGCGGCGACAAGCGACGGAACGTTTCGTAACGGCCCGGAATTGTTTCACGTCCGATCGACGTCATTGTCTTTCGGTCCTCGCCTGAATTTCCTGCTATTTTTCATCCGGAAGCAACACATCTTTCCCCCAATTCGCCGATCGAGATCGTTGTTTTCTTGTTTTGTCATTCAATTTTTAGACGACGATCTTCTATCGTTCTTTTCAATTCGTTGTAGAGTCTTTTCTCTTTTTGCTCGTGGAAGGCCTTGTTTCCTCGCTTCGCACCTTTAACTCATTAAACAGAAGGGACACACCTGTTCCGAATTCCTCGGTCGCTTATCGCAATCGGCGTTGTTTCCTCGTTGCTTCGTGAAACGCTTTATCGTCGCCGACGAAAACAGCTGTCGCTCTACAAGATGTCGGCCCGATCTTTGTCGCCGGCCTTTTTTTATTGTCGTAGCAGATTGGCGAACGTGCGAGAAGGCGGACACGCGTTGCGTGTTGCGAGTCGTGACTCACTAGCGCGAGGGGAATAGAAGCGATTAGATAAGGGCGAAAAGCCACGGTGCAATTCTACGGCGCTGGCTTCTAATCGAGATGAATGATTGAAGGGTGGCCGGGGTTTTTCTTGGCGGGGCTCGGTAACGATCCCGCGATAGCCGTGTTACCAGCGCTCGCGACACACGCGCAACTTAGACAGTTGTTCCGAAGTATGGTACGCTGTTGACAGAACACCTGCATAATTGACGCGGAGCGCGCGCGGCCGAAGTTTCCGCGCCGTCGAAATCGCTATAAGATAATCATTCGAGCGTCGCAAGTTTACCCGAGTCTACGCGGACGCGTCAAACTTGACCGTTTATTTATTATTGCTCGGGGTCGTTGCCCTCCCACGCAGACGCGCCGGTCTCGATGAGACCGCCGTTAATTATTAATCCGACGTCAATAACGAATTACGCGTACCCCTGCGCTGTCCTAACTCGATCCAAGATAACACCTTCAGGACGTTTCTGCTGCTACAATTTCACTTTAGTTTCTCTCAATCTATGTACGTGTAAACTTAATATGACCGTTAATAAACTCGACATTTCGCGATCTTCTCGAAACATTATGACTGCAAGATCAACCACCCTTTCCCGGGAATGATGTTCGGATCGCCCCTGAAAATATTCAGTGGCTCGGATATTCTTCAAGGCCGATTGTTTACCGAAACGGCTTCCGAGTCTGAATCGCAGCCGGTTCTTTGTTTGCCCGGTGGTCCTCGAGGGTGGCAATTTTCTGCGAACGCGTCCACCCTTGCCGTTCGAACCCCTGCGAGGAAGGAGCAGTTCCATCGAGGTCCAGCCCTCGCAAGGACCGACCTGCTCGCCGATCGATCGTCCCAAGACACAGCGAACCCGTGTCCAGAGGGAAAAATCCATCGTTCGGCCTTTGTCCGAGTGATTAAGGGACCTCGGCCGGGCGGGACAAAGGGGGTGAATTTCGGGTAGCATTTCATCCGGCACGCGGTGCTCTCTGTCAGGGTTCGAAAGGCATTGTCGGGAAGGCCGGAATGCCGGTGATATTCTTGGAAACTGGGACGGGGAAACTTTATTCCTGCCAGTGAGAAACTGGCTTCTCTCCCTGTACCCTCTCTGTGTTCCGTTCCCCGTTCGACGTGCCTTATTCATCGGCGTGTTGTACACGTCGATCTCTCGAGCCGGTTCGAGAGTTTCGCAGACGCCGCGTCGCATCACGCCAGGCCGCGAGACGTCGATAAGTCGGCCTGATTCGACGCTCCGCTTCCACTCCGCTTCGTTCCGTTTCCACTCCGCTCCGCGGCCGTAGCCGTTTGCCCGACTTAATTGTCACCGCGTTCCAGTTGTTGTTGCTTGCCGTGAGCAACTCGTTCGACGACAACTCGGCTTTATCGCGACACCGCCTATTCGATCCTTTTTCCAGCCCCTGTTCTTTGACACCGCGAGCCGGTAACGAATAACAAATGATAATCCATATGACATCCGTAAGGATCAAAAGTCGAGCAATTTGACCGCTCAAGAGATCGAACAGGGTACGGTAAATTCCCTCAAATTATCCCCCAGCTTGTAACGCGTGTTGTCTCGCGAAGCTTGAATAATCGTATCTCCCAAAATTCTTGTTTGCAAGCTGGGAAAGAATTCGGGAGAATTTATCGTGGTTACGGAAGCTTTGGCTAAACAGAGAAAATGGTGGACGAATCGCTTTGGCGAAGGGCTCGGGGAAAGAGTCGTCGACGATTAGCACCCTCCAGGTATTCGGCTACAGACAATTGGCCGCGAATTGCGCCCTCAAAGAGCGCACGAGTGGACAAAGAATCGCGTACGAATACCTGAAGGGTGCTCGAGTAAACAGAGGGTGGTCTGAGGGCGGCTGAGTAGAAAGGAGATTGTCTATGAACGGCGCTGAAAGGGGTGTGTAACTACCGAAAGAACTGTCCGCCGCGTGCAGCGAGCGGCGTCCTCGAAAGATCGCCGAGCTGTGCGGAACGTTCGAGTAGATAAAGAACACCTTGGACAGGGTGCAAAGAATTCGGCCGAGCGAATTAAAGAAAGAAAAAAGGCAGAGGCGGCGAAGCGGCGCTTCCGCCGCGGAGAAAGAGGGAATGCCCTTTTGACCCGCGCCGGCGAGGGTGGATTACAAACGACCGTGGAGGACAAAGGAGGGAGAACGCCTTTCCCTTTCCGGAGAGGTTCTTCGGGGCTGGGTCCGCGTTTTTCAGGGCTATCCAGCGAACGCAACATAATGCCAGCCGCTAATTAGTCACGTGTCAGCGAGACATCGTCTCTCCTCCGCTCCGCTCTGACTAAGGGTATGCGAACCTTGACAACAGGGAACAGCTACTCAACGCGTGACACGGTTAGTTATGGCTCCTTGGCACGACGACGAGATAAGTCATGCTCGGGGCCTTCCTGAACGCCGCACACCGGATCGAAGCGTTTTCGACAGAAATCCAAATATTTCCTATGGAATTCGCGTGCATTTGCGACATGGAAAATTAATAACCATCGAGCCAGCTGTTTTCATGCTGATATAAGTATCAATTGTAATCTAGAATATAGGTATGGCTTTATATTGCAATTGGTGTTAGTCGGCAGTCGTCGCTGGCGGATTACTACGATTTCAGGTGCAAATGGGTTAATTGCATCGCGTTCTCCACGATCGTGCGATCTCCGCGATCGCGGACCGGTTAGCTGCCTTGGAATAATCCTTGGTCTCGGGTTTTTTTCGTTTTGGCAGCTCGCCGACGGCTTCCGTCAGCAATATTCCCCGTCGGATCGTTCCGGCCAAGGTGAGCGATTTTTCGGGGATTTTTACGAGCGGCGGAGCAGGTGTCGTGATCTCGAAATCCCCGAATAAGGTTGTACGCTAAAACCCAGCGACAGAACCTTCCGTTCGAGTTAATACGCTTTACGAGGGGATCGCGTGCCGGGCCAGGTGTAAGCAACCCGGTCTTGCCCGGGTCTGTGCGAGGGTGCGGGTGCAGGAGTGGTTCGATTCTCGGTTCGGTTCGGTTCCTCCTCATCGATTCGGCTGCGAGGCTGCGAGGCTGCAGGGGTCGACCGGTTAGATATAACTCGGATTTACCAATAATAGGAGGTAACTGGGTAACGCTGGCCAAACCGGCGCGGTATTACTGTACACAGTGTCTAAATTATGCCTTAGCTCGGCTATTTAAGCACGAAACGATGGGACCGTCTGCACGCCTCGAACAACCCGCGTCCCATCTTCTCTTCGTTTGTCCTTCGATAACTACGAACGAACCCCTCGTTTCGACAAACTCGCTTCTCAATGAGCAGAACTACCCTTTGTTGCTCCGCGAGATATAATCGCAGGTCAGGATGCAGATAATATATTTTATTTTTTTACGGATAAAAAATCCTTTAGTACACAATGGCCCATCGGCCGTTCGAGGTAAACAAGAATTTCATCATCGGATACGGCCGGCCACAGGCACGCTGGTCGTTCTCCACCGTTGTTCTCGAGGCAGCATCCTTCTCGATTTTATTATGCAACGGATCCGGTCGAATTATTACCGATACACTCCGTCTCTATTTCCTTGGATCGACATCCAGGAACATCGACTGTTTTCGACGCCAGGAACGCGTATTCCTCGGGGATGTTTTTCGGGGACGAGGTCTGTTTGGAGGCGTGACGCGGAACGAGATCCGACGAGCATTATTTTAGAGACGTTGCGGAAAAGCTTGCCCTTCGATTCCATGCATTTTTAAAACCGGCCTCCCCCACCACGCGAATCGCAGTGAATCGAGGCGAGGCGTCGCCTAGCGAGATTGGAAATGCTCGGAAGCGTTGACTTTTCCGATCGATTCGCCGCGCGGCGCGGAGCTGAGCGGAGCCGAGCGGAGTCGAGCCGCGCCACGCCGGCTGAACTTTAATCCTTCCGAGTGCTTCCGGATGAAACATCTCGTGACGTTTAATTACGAGACGTCGACGCGACTCATTTTCGGCCGGTGACTCTTGGACTCGTCGAATATCATCGACAAGCACCTGCTCGGCACCGTCGCACTTCCGGTACGAGCGACGTCGAACGACTATCGCATTTCCCGTCGGGATACGAACGATAACGCTCGCAGGAAACATAAATTCTGATAAAGCGGCGAGCTTTTATGTAAGACAGGGTTACGCGAGAGGAAGCATAGAGAAAGAGGAGAGTGAGAGAGAGAGGGAGGGGGAACAGGCGAAGGCTCGGTGGGAGATCGGATAGAGCTCGTGGAGAAATTTCATTCAAGATTAATTGATTCAATTTGCCCGGCCGTTTCGTGTGCCCGCTGAAATATTCAAGGGCCAAGACTGCATCTCGTGCCGCGATCACAGGGAAAAATTCCTTTCATCGGCTCGAACGAGGCTCCGCAAGCTCCTCGAGATTGACCGCGTCTCTTCTCTCGTCCACTCTCGTCTCTGCTCGTCCCGGCTCGTCTCGTCGCGAGGGGTGAACGTTCCAGAAAACAGCATCCGTCTTAGCATTCTTCCGAGATTATACGGCTGGCTGTCTGGCTGGCGAACGTCGATGTCCAGCCAGCAGGATCAGCGCTGTGCGACGAGACCGTTCCCACCACTACGAGCCGCGAGGAACGCGGAGAACCAAAGTATCGACCCGGCTAAAGCCATCCCCGCCCGGCCAGACCGGCCAACCCTCGCCCTGACACTCTCCCACCCCGGCCTACTCGCCTTTCCCGTATTCTCCGTCTCCGTCTCCATCATCCTTCATCCTTCTCCGTCTACGCCGCCCTCGAGTTCGTTCCGCACCCCCGCGATCCGAGTTCCCTCGTTCCCTCGTTCCCTCATTCCCTCGTTTTATGGCCGATAGAACCGCGGGGGCAGCGGATCCTCCGCGTTTCCTCTGCGTTTCGTACGCGCGCTTCCTAAGCGTTTCCACGGGGAGCCGAAACCCGAGGGAAAGTAGGCTACGCGGAAGCCGGATCCCGTGGGGAGGCTTCCGAGTCATTAGGCCGAACGCATTATGCCTTATGGTCCTGTTTTCTATAGCAACCCTTCGAAATACTGTCTTCGCAATGCTTTAGCACCTGCAACGAATAGGGTCCAAGATCTTCAAAGATTAGAATCTTTAAAAAATTAGGTACTAGAATCTCCATCTATCCATCTCTCAACTCCAACGTTATCTTCTCCATTTATTGAAGAAGAAAGGGTCTTCTCCCAGTCCCCAGTATATCGAAAAAGGGTAACTAACGCCGTTACGACGATCGAACGGATCAACGATCGCAAGGTTGTTGCCTCGCCTTCGGAATTAACAGATCAGGGTAGAGATAAGAAGATGGCTCGCGGTTCGCCACGGCCATCTGCAACGCTCGCAGTATGATTTCCCTGGAGCCGGCAGGTTCCAGTGTTCCCCGACAGGCCGTTACACTGTGCGATATCGCGTCCGTTTCGACGAACACCCGGAAATTCGGTTAATGTCGATGGTCCACCAGGTGCGGCTCTTTCGGGGCTCGTTCGCCTTGCCACGCCTCGCGATTTACGTCGAATGCGCACGGCAAACAGTTCTGGGAGGTTTATCGAGGCAGCTTTCGCGAAGAGTTCGCGCGAGAAAGGCCGCGGACGAGCCGAAGAAAAGTTTTAATGGCACTCGCGAACCTGCGAGACGGAAAGTCATTGTGTTCGAGGGGAAGCTGTCTTCGCGTGGGCGGGGTCCGCGGAAGATTCGCGGAGCTGCGGCCGCGGAATTGTCGAAAGCTGTGTTCCCGTCGCGTGTTCTACCAGAATTTCGCTATTCTTTGACTCCTGAACGCAATTTTATTTTCATTTAGCGCAGATCGATTTAATCGCATATAGGTTGGCGAATAGTAAAATGATGGAAAAACGGTCGAGTCACGCTGCGTGTCCGCGAGGTCGCCGTTTTCAGCGCGGAGAAGCCGTATCGCGATCAAACGCGATCGTATCGTGCGACTTGTCTCTCTGGAGAAACCTGAACGCGTGTCGCGATTCATCGCAATCGTCTCGAACAAACGTACCGGTTGCATCAGGAACTGGGTTTGCTGTCACGGTTGAACTTGGCGAGCATTTCGATCGGCGGAAAGCGGGATCCGGTGCAAGTTCGTAGGGATAGGAAGTGAAGGAAAGAGAAGGAGGAGGAAGGGAAAAGAAGGGAACGAGGTTTAGAGCAAGAGAGTGACTAAGCGAATCGAGGGAGGGAGTCGCTGATCACTGGGTCGCGAATCACCCGTTCCACGCTGACCCCTCGGCATTTTCAGCCGGCCGTTCTTGGCCACAAAGCTCTCGGCCGTCCCTCGCTCCTCAGCTTTCTTTACCTTTCGCTATGTCCGCGCTTCAAAGCTTTCTTTTTTCTGTTTCGCCTTTTCCTGTGGGCAGTCTCTCCCTCTCTCTCTCTCTTTCTGACTCTCGCTCGCGTGTATCGTTGTGTCGCGCTATTTCGTGTCAACTGTCTGCCGGTGCAGTATGTAGAACAATAGAGCGGCGAGCCGAGACTGGCTGCAATAGTTCTGCCGACGTTTCGCATTCATCCGCGGCTGCGATGCAAAAAGGAGAGCTGCCGCGTGGCGCAACAACAAAAAAATGTACAGACGCACCAAGCGAGAGCAAGAGAGTGCAAAAGAGTAAGAGAGAGGGAGAGAGAGAGAGAGAGAGTCGGAAAGGACAGAGGGCGGGGTGGCGAAGGAAGAAATAAAAACGAGGGAGAGGAGGAATGAATCGCTGGTACGCGAGCTTTGACGGGCCGGGGCCGAGACAGGCCGAGTGCATCGCTACATTAACGATTCCATTCGTCGTGTCGACGACCCACATCCTCCTGAAAAACTGTTACCATTTTCCTACCGTTTCTCTCCCCTAATGGTCAATCGATACTCTCTCCCCTCGCGATCGTTATTATTACGAGATGCCGAAGTTTCTTTTCGATATGGTAATCCAATCGATCACGAAAACCTGTGCATCGACGGTGATCCTGAAACGGTTGAATAGATGGGAAAAGGATTCAATTGCTACGTAGGAAATTTTAATAATAATAATATAATATTATTGGAATTGGAAATGTCTACGCTAACTAACATGATTCAACTCGATCAAACAATGCAGCTATTGGAGGAGATGAAAAACGATTTGCCAGATTGATCTTCCTGTCAAATCTATCCGTCGAAATTCAACAAATGTTTATTCGATCAAGGGGAGGAAGACTCCGCGTTACAATAGCGCGATCATACGTCGCGCAAGTAGTATATCGAAAGGAAGGAACGAAAATAGAGAGGATTCTCGCTTCGCATGAAAATCCGCAGTCTATCGATTGCAACTCGAAACAGTTGACTCGTAATGCCGGTAATCCTATGGCGAGCGCTGTTTACCCGAACGGTGAACGAACTCGGGCAAGTGCCTCGAGTAGAACGAACCCCCTGGTCTCTTCGCAATCAGTATAGAACAGCAGCTCGGTGATTCGATTTCGCGCGGCATCTCGAAGGTGTATCGGAGTGCGATCCCGTTAATTGGTGGTGATAATGGTCGCGGATAATTCTCGAGAGATCCGGTCGACTCCGGCTGGTGTTGTGGATCAGCGATTATTTGGAGGGCGGTGATTGCCGTCGCGCTTCCCACCCGTGAATTCCCCGGAACAATGGGTCTCCGATAAGGGTGGCGCACTCGAGAACCGTGTCGCGCAACCTGAACGCCTGCACGCGGCCCGACACGGCCCGATACGCCGCACAGTGCGACGGAACACCGATTTTCTTGGACGTCATCGGCCAATCGTTGACATTTTGTACCGTTACGCGTTTCGTTAACCCTCAGCCTGCGATTACCGGGTCTTTTGTAACCCGATGTGTTTAGACTTGATCACAACAGAACAAAAATATCAGGATCAACGATATCATGGAGCTATTAGTAAAAAATGTCAAGAATCAATAGTGGCCGACGACGTCCAAGAAAATAGGTGTTCCGTTGCACCGTGCGAAGCGGCGTGGCGGTTCGCGATCGGTAGGTGCCACGCCGACGTGGAAGTAGGCCGAGTGGGTAACTATGCAAAGTGCAGGAAACACGTTTTACGATGCGTCACGTGACACCGATCCGTCCCGCTATAAACCCGCGGGTTAGGATTCTGCGGGGAATGCGCGCGCAGTCGATCTTTGCTCCCGGTCGGTGTCGACCGGAGCATCTCCGCGGAGACTGCTCGATCTTCGAGCAGCCAACAGGCTGAGCATCCCCGGATAATTACCGGATAGAGCATCAGTCGCTAGTTGATACCCCCTGGGCTACCATCCTGCGCCGACATTGGGCCACTTTTCTCGACTCTCGACTCTTGATCCCCGGTGTCGTCTCCCCGAGATCGAGGATATCTCGTGAAACGCTAGCGAAAAGGCGTGGCTTGCTACGAGTAGGCGTGGCTTGGTTGCTCTCGAAGGAGCCGACAAAATGCCCCTGGCCTAGCGCGACCTGACCCAGGCCTAAACCGTGAAAGACGATCGGCGGGACGCGGGCGCGCCGCGCGCAGCATCCCGCTTCTTTCTCGAAGCTTCTGGTCTGTCCACGCGTTCACCGCGCGTCGTAAAGTCGCTGGATGCCTTGGTAGACGGCGAGAAGCGGAGGGAAGCGCCGGAGATCAGCGCGATGCGATGGAAGCAAACAAATTGAGATCTAACAGAGAACCGTCAACTTTGTAAATAAACGGGGTCTCTTACGAGCGTAGCTTCCCGGCTTCCGTCGTATATTCAGCCGGCTCCGTGGATCCAAGGATCTCCGGGTTCATAAAACAGAAATATACCGGCGCGATACGTAACGCCTATCTTCTAGCTAGCTGCGAGCGAGCTGCTAGCGAGATGCTAGCTAGCCGAGCTGGCCAGCTCGCTCGCCATTCCAGTTCGCCGGCGAGCCGCGTGGGGAATCGATCAGCGATAAAACGGGTCGTACCGGGACGCGTTTATAGCCGGGGAGAGAGAAAGAGTAGGAGAGAGAGGGAGAGAGAGAGAGAAAGATAGATAGATAGAGAGAGAGACGGCGCACTTACGGCACACGGTCGCAGGATCCGTGCATGGGAACGTGCACCAAAGCCGGCCGCCGTGTATTTAAAGGTATCGACATTGCGCTTGTCGCCGACGCGGCTGCAAAAGACGCAACGGCGTCGTCGCCCCTAGCTGCCAGCAGAGAGAGAGATATACACGCGCGTTGCCTCGCCTCGCCTCGCCTCGCCTCGCCTCGCCTCGCTCCGGCTCCGCTCCGCTCTGCTCTGCTCTTTGAAGAAGGCGGCGCATCCCGTCGCTCTCTTGCACGCCCTAGTTGCGCGTCGTCGAGCGAGTGGCTCGATTCAAGGCCGACACTGTCGCTCGACCACCGTTTCTGCGTCGGTGGGCTTCTCCGCACCTTTCCAACCCCCCGCAGCCCCACGCGCTCCACTTCTCTTTTTATATCTTCGTTATAGATCCCCTTGAATTGTCCGTGGTTGGCCTCGTCGAGCCGCATCGCATCGCATCGTATCGCTTTGCAACAATCCCCCTTAAAACCCCGGCGAAAATAGTCGGATTCGTACTAAACGCACAACCATCACCGACTCTTTAGGTCCGGACGATTGCTCGACCTCTTCGGGGCGCACCGCGATCGTCATAACCCCGATAGGGTAGTAAAGCCAGCTACTGTAGGGTGGCCAATTGCTGTGGCTCTGGTCTTCTTTTATCGTAATTAACTTTTGATTTATCGAGTAAGATGTATGACATTTTTTTATTCGAAAATGACAAAGTAAAATGCACCGCATTGAACGCGAATCACGATTCGCGAATTGCCGCGTGGAAAAATGATGGTCCGAGACCCTTTGGGTCTCGGTCGGCGTCCCGGCGACAATTGCCGATTGAATCGGGCAGCCTCGAAAGAAGCACGTGATCGAGCTGTTCCGGTGAATCGCGGGTTAGGTCGCCGTGCAATCTCCGGTAATGATTGGTCTCCATGGAGACTAGGTAAGCGGCCGCCTCGCCCTTTTTGATCGCGGGCAGCTCGGTTCGAAGACAGGTGGGACAGCAGGAGGTAACGCAGGTGCGGGTGCAGGCGCAGGTGGAGAACAGGGGCTGCCCTCTAGGCTGCGGCGACGCCGATGACGCCGACGACGCCCGCAGGATGAAACATTAAAGCCGCGTTTGCGCCGATGCGGTCTGCCTTGAACTACTTTCGGGAAGGATACAAGCGTCGAGCCTCCGCAACACGTCGTCCGCGAGGCTTGACCTTTCGTCCTACCGCGTTTCCTCCAGCTTTCGAGCTTCTCGGCTCGTTTTTTTCCTCGAGAGGGATGACGGATGGCGTTCTCTGAAGCTCGCGGCTCGGGAGCCGCTCTCGAATAGCCGACTGGAAAAGAATCGGCGGGTCCAGCTCCGATTTCTTCGGACTCTGCTCGCGCGGTCTTCGAATTCCTTCGCAACCTTGATTTTGAAACGTCCAACGACGCGTCCTGCGACCCACTTGAGCGAGGACCGAAACTTCGACCAGCCAATCCAGCCCTCGACGATGCAATCGCATCATCGACGCCCCGTTGACGAACTTTCGACATCGCCTCGGCCCGCCTCGTCGTGTAGGTGGATTTACACCCAACGCGGCCCGACGCAACCCGACGCCGTGCTAATCGAGAAAGTTTGCCCCTCGAATAGCTCTCGAGTCGCGGCACCGTTTAAGAGTACAAACATATAGTATCGCCAAGTTTCCAGGGTCCCTGGTCGGCTCGATTAATCCGGCGGACGCCGTTTATCGTCCGCTTTCGTTGCTGCAACCCCCGAAAACAAACTTCCTGCTCCCCTTTCGATCCAACCGTACCGAAACGTCGGTCCCAGCTTCTTGCACCCTTTAACTCTCCGCTGGAGATCGTTCGAACGATATCCTAATATTTTTAGGTCTCAATGGTATTGCTAGGTTTTGACCTATGTCTGTGGGGGGTTAATAAGCACTGAAATTGCACATCGTCTTTTCGTTTTGCTAATTCGATGCTCGTTTTCTGTTTCAGAGGTGCCTTCTCGGTGGTGCGACGATGCGTTCAAAAGAGCACCGGCCACGAGTTCGCGGCGAAAATCATAAATACCAAAAAGCTCACGGCCAGAGGTAAGCGTTTATTCCCTTTACACCTAAGACCGTAATCCTCGATACTCGAGACTCCGGTAAACAGGGACATCGATGCGACTGCAGCGAGATCCGCCGCTGCATATTTCATCGACGGAGACGCGCGACATCGTGGTCCAGCGTAAGAATTTCTCTTCAACGCGTTCAGGGTCAAAAAGCGACCGATCTCGCCTGGCTTTTTATTTGAAAATTGTTCCAATTCTACAGACGTTTCGGCGGGATATAATTCGATGAATTTCTTCTTAATTCAAGCATCACGATTAGACTGCGGGAAAAGGGTCGAACGCACTAAGTCTCGACGAGTAGACAGAGGTAGTGCCGACTTGGCAAATCCAGAAGCAGCATTGCAGCCGGTTCCTCGAGGCACTCGCTAATTATTTCTGTCCCGAGACATTGTATTCTCGCTTTTCCCGTGATTCGACGCGATTCGACGGAAAGAGAGCCGGACCTCTCCTCGCGTCGAAGACTCGCCGTCTAAAAACAACGAGCGACGCCGTTGTAAGCCTGCCAACAAACATTCCATCCCGACACGGCTAGCTCGGTCGCCAACACGCAGCAGGACACCGCGGTGGTTCCTCCTTTATTATTCATAGTTAATAAAGAAGTCGGTTTCGGCCGGCACTCGCGAATCTCGCGACATTCCGTCCTCCGTCGTTGTCTGCCACGCGAGCCGATCCTCCACTGCCGGAGCAAACACCGGTCCGGCCTCCGATCGATCAATATTCATGAGCCCGCGGTACCGTAACGTTCGCGAAATCTCGTGTACACGTTAATTAACCGATATCACCCGCGGTATCGATGATCGATCCTGTTTCTCTTCGCCCGGGGCGAGAGCGGAGTTGGCCAACATTTTACGCGGATCACGGATACGAGATGAAGACTAACGAATCCAAATTTATCTAGATCAAAATTTATTCGGATCAAATTCTATTCGACCGTATCCAATGAATTTTCAATAGAGTGAAAATTTATCCGAATAAAATTTTCGTCGAATAAGAATTCATTCAAGTAAAGATATAATAGAATAATCGATATTACTTTCTCAAATGATTCGAATAAACAATCATTCGAACAGTTAGAATATTTGATAACGAATAATGAATTATTCGATTAAGATATTCGATTGTGATATTTATTCGTAAGAATCCCACCGATCTCGTCGTCCGCCTTGTCTCCTCTAGGATTCGTCGATCGATAAATTTAGTATCGGCCCGGGGTCCGTCACCCGAGCAGCTGTACCGCCAGTTTTATTATCGCTATCAATCGATTCGTTGGCCGCTGTCCTAATGCCTCCACTGACTCATCCGAGATTACTCGAATGCTGGGGAACGCTGGCTATACAGAGGCGACGAGGATGATTCAGATGGAATATTAAGATACAAACAGCGATCGCCCTCTGGGCCACTGTCCTACCGACGGATAGAGCCGAAGACAATTTTCCTAGAACGGGCCAGATAAAGTGGTAGAAAATGCGCAATCTCAAGTCTTTAATTTAGTTTATTGGTCATATAAACGACGAGGCGGGCCCTTTGCTACAAACAGTGTAATAACAGCGAGTACGCGAGTACCGGTGTATAATAGCAATAGTAAGCCTTACCGTTCTCGCGCGAAGAGTCGAAGTTCGATTTTTGTCCGCAGCCTTGTCCCCTAAAGTGGACCTAAGACAGTCTTCCAATTCCATTGTCGAAGAGTTCTCGAACAGAGTAGTCTAAAAATGGCGAACGCGCCTCTGTAACGCGAACAGGAGCGCTAACGGTGACCGATGAGGGTGGAGAAGCTAAGGTGCCGCTCGGTTTCCAGCAACAAGTCGACAGGCTGGCTGGGGAGCGGGAAGCTGTCGGAAGCTTACCCCGACTGTCGTCTTCGATCGGGATCGAGCCGGGGAATCCGAGCGTCGAGAGGAATTTTCGAGGGTCGCGTGCAGAATGCGGGGGCAAGAATCCACTCGGGGTAGAAAAAGAATGGGTGCTGATCGTTTCTCTTCTTGCGGCTCGAGAGCCTGTCCCTTCTCGGTGCTTTCTCTTCTAATCGGAACGATCAACAAGGGGGAGCCGCTTCTACCATGGATCAGTTCCTCCAGGCTCGCGATCTTTTTCTTAACAGCTGTTTGATCGCAACGTATCTTAGTTAGACAGATATCACTGACGTCGAAGTCAAGTTTATAGCAAGTCTATAGCAGGTTGTTTGTTTTATAGTTAACTATACTGATTTATTCTATATTACACGTGTTCATATATCAAATCAGTCGATATGGTATCTGATTGTTTCTTTCACAATTCCTGATATTAAAAAGATTTTTCCATGAGAAATTTTTAGATAAACTTCTTCGTTCGAGCATATATTGTAATACAAACCGTAGAAAGTTTACATAATTTACATAATTTATTATCATTATTTAAAAAGGCATAAGAATTTCTGTGAATGCCGTCTTACACTCTGAAGAAATGCGGCTGCCGTATTTAATAAGAAGTAGGAAAAGAGAAGCCCGAGTTAAGAGAATGTTCGGTCCGCTAAATATCGCAAAATATTTAGAACGCAAATTGTACGTCGGCCGCGGTTGGAAAGCCACTTAGGAAACGGAGGCTCGAGACCTAAACTCGAACAGAAGAAAACGCGAGCAGCCAGACCGGAAGGTCCAGCTCGGAAGAAAGGAGCAACGGTCGCCGTGACTTCCGGCCCGGAATAATTAATCGAGCACTCGGCAGTTTCGCCGGCCATTTGAAATTCTGATTCGCGGCGGATATCAAAGGGGCTGTTGCGGGGGAGTGGCCCATCGATCCTTCACCCTCCGTTTGTCGGTGTCTTCGGCCAATTTCACCGGAAATTTCGATGCCACGGGTCGATCACCGATTTTTCGGGACCTTCGACCTCGTTAAGCGAAGCGTTCTTCTTTCCAATTATTTTAGTTGTTCATTCCGGCTTCGATCATTCATCCTTCCATTCTTCTCCTATTTCTGTTCTTATATCTACTGTGGTACTCTGAATCAGCGTCAGGCATCAATGGATTGTAATCATTGGTTGTTGATTAAAATGGTTGATAATCGACGGATTAATCGATGGATTAATTGGTGGAATTAAATCTGGAATTAATCTACCTTCCAGTATCTCTTTTCTGTTACTTCGTTCTATCTTCACCAACGTCTCGTTCCTTCCCCTTGAAATCCTTTTCCCTCGGGCACGACAGTCCGCGAATTATTGCCGACTCGGTTCGCGCGACACTGATCAGATTTTTCAAGATCTCGATAGGTCAAAGTTTTCCCCAGCGAGACGCGTTCTTTGACATTTCAGCGACCACATCCTCGCGTGGGCAGAAGTTCATCGAAGTTCGCCGTTGTCTCGCGTCCGGCTGACAATTTCCACTAATTCGTCTCGGCGTGTCGACAATTAATCCACGAAGCGTTCTGTTGTCAGTTATCCTCTGCCATCTGTTCAATTGCTCGGTTATCGAGGTTCAGAAAAGAAATTAATCGTCTCGTCCCATCAGGGAAATTATTAATGACGTAGAAGTGCGAATCGACGCAGTTGCAAGATAAATCGCATCGTGCAGGGGGTTAAGGGCAGGGATTCGCTGGAATATTCGCATCGTGGCGATGGTGGCAGGCACCCGGGGATTGGCGTAGTCTCGCAGGGGCTCCAGGAAGCTGGAAGTCGGCAGGAAATGGCGGCCGAGGACGGGTCTCGGTCAGGGAATCGCGCATTTGGTCTCGCGGCTCGCGCGGGATCACCTGCGTGCGTCCCGGTCGGGCTGATTCAAGGTGAGCCCGATGCACCGATCGACTCTTCCCTGCGCTTTATTCGTTGCAGAAGCGTAGAGTCGAACGGCGGCCGTGGCGGTAGGTCAAGAGGTTACTGGAGCAAGGTCGCAACCGGTGGAAGAGGGTGCAGCCGTGGCATCCCACGGCCCGCGAAACATGCCGAGAGAAAGAGAGGCGGCTGCGGATCGCCGGAGAGAGAAAGAGAGATGCGGAGGCTCATCTTGCCTGCTTACTGCAACCTTTTTTCTTGCTCTCCAACCCTTGTTACTTTTCGCCGCTGCAGAGAAACTGGAACTAAAGCCAAAGATAGAACCAGTGGCTGCCACGCCAGCCGGTCCTAGACGAGTCGCGCCGAGCCGAGCGGGGCCGAGCCGAGCCGAGCCGTGAATTAATTCCCTTAACGGCGAAACAATTGTTTCGACGTCGCTGAATCTTTCAGCAGCACCCGACCGCCCTGCTGACCGAATTCCCTCCTCTTTCGAAACTTTATGGGGTCCTTAATTATTTTAGTTCGCCCGACGGAACTACTACTACTACTACTTCTTCTTCTTCTTCTTCTTCGAACTTCTCCTCGTTAAAGAATCAGAGACCGCTCGCAGACGTTTTAGTTTCCTTCGCGTCCTTACTTCACGATTAACCACGAAATTTTCGTTTTACTCGGAGCTGTCGCGGATAAATCAGTCGAGTTAATACTTTACTTGATACGTAGTACGTTAAAAACCCTCGCGATCTACCTGTCGCGCATCAAAGATCTCGCCGCCGTCTCGAATCGGTGTCTCGGGTCGCGTGTCAGCGCAACAAGCGCCGCAAACAGACGTTTCCGCCCTGTCTCGAAGAAGGGAGTCCCGGGGGTGTAATCGAGTCGCGTCGCGGTCTCCGGATCGATGATCGGCGATCGCGTTCCCGTCCTTGGTCCCCAGGCTACCCTCTCCCGTGGCCGGATAAAAATACGATCTTCCTTGTTCGCACGCGTGCATCGTTGACGGACGCTGCCGGCTTTGTGAGCCGAGCTGTGCGCGGTGTGTCCTTTCGCATTTACAAGGCCGTTGCTTACTTTGCGTCCGACGGAGCACGAATGTCACGAAACTCGGCGAATATTCTCCGTCGATCTTTCTCGATCCCCCTCTCTCTCGCGATCCACCTTGATCGTTCTTCATCCCTGGTCGCCGTCGCACGTGAGACGCGAACGCGACCGAGGGGGTTGAGAACGATGGGAAGAGAGAGCGAAGGCCGTTCGATCTGCAGCCCTTGATCTCTCGGGCGTGAGAAGAATGTCGTGGACTCTCGTGCACCCTGCGTTTTCCGATGCTATCGGTCGAGGGGCGATCCTCTTCTCCTCTTCGTCCTCTTGTTCTCTCTTCTCCCATCTCGCTGCCTCTTCTCTTTCTATTTCGACGAGTCCACGTGGCGAGAAAATGCCAGACGGGTGGCTGCACCGTCGACTGCCAGAGTTTCGATAGACCCTTTGCATTCCGGATGCAATTCAGACAATTGCGAATTCCTGTTCAGCTCTTTCGAGACCTCTCTGAATTTCGTTTGCTCCAAATACCTGGAAATTGATCAACTAATCAGCGGACGCTGTTCGACGCTTCTCTGGATTCGCGCCGCGATCGCTGGACCGCGGATTTTATGCTTTTATGGTACGAAAATTAGTGCTACAATGCCACTTTAACCCTTTAACCAAGGGTTAAAGTTGGCCGACTACAATCAGAAATTTTCCAGCGGTGGTAAGAAACGCTCTTCTCTTAGGACCCTCGCGAAACTAATGAAAATCTGCACAAAGCACCGGAGCCTAGCAATGGCTAGCAATATCTGGCAATATCTCGAATGAAACGAGATTACGTCGATCGGTCTCGGCGTCGGATAGGTGCTAGAGCCGGTGTTTCCTCGCATATAATTAAATCTCGTTGTATCTCGACGATCTTGGCCCTGCCCTGCCCTGCCCTGCCCCGCCGCATTAAACAACCAGAATTAACGAGCACCTACGACGAGACGAGGGTCCGCGAAGAACACTGGAACCCGACGAGGAGAAGCAAATTGGAGGACGGTCCACTCGACGAAAGGGGAAAAAAGAAAGGGGAAAGACACGGCGGACGACGAAGAGGGGGGAGGGAGGGAAAACTGGGTTACTCGATTCGAATCGCGCGCTCCTTATCGGCGAAAAATGGCGGACAACTCGGCTGGCACGTAGCGGTGAGAACTTTCTTCGGTAATTTGACTTAATGGACGCTGGTTCTCTCCGCATTCCAATCGATTGTCTCGTCGAACTTACGCTGGAAGGCTTTATATATTTCACGTTCGTTATAGAAAGATATTTATTTCTAAGTAAACTGCGAGAAATTGCCACCATCTGTTGCAAGAAATGGGAGCAACTTGCAAGTTGTATTTTATCCATAATAATTTCAGTTCCAAGTTCTCCACTATTTTTAAGTTAGTTTAGATATTGTTCAACACCATTAAAGACATCCTTCTTCGGCTCCTGCCTTTCTCGGTTTGCCACTGGGGTATTATACATCGAATCGACTACAAATTTACCCTACCTTGGTAATGTATGCGGACGTAAATTTAGTCGCGCGCTACTCTAACGCGTAAATCCTTCTGTAAAAGCGCGACGGGGATTGGTCGACGGGGGAAAGAATTTTCCGCGAAATAAACGATCGTTAGGGGATGGTCCCCGGACGAGGGACAGATTATCGATCGCCGATACTCGAAGGAGCATCGGCTTGTTCCTCCGCGGCTTCTGTACAGAAAGGAAACAGGAAATCGTCCTCGAAACGACTCGGCCATCGACAAATCCAATTTTATCACGGTCCTTGCTGGATTACCCACGGGAAAACTGGTCGGGGGAGCTCGTTGGGAAATTCGATTTCGCGGTAATGATTATACCCGGCATTGGCTGTCGTTACCGCGGAACTTTCGCGATAAAGCTCGGCTCGCTCAGCTCGCGCGAGCTGCCCGCACAGCTCCGGAACGTTCTCGATGCGACACGCCGCACTGCCAGTCGATCGCGGCCACCCTGCTCGATATCAAACGGATTTCCGATTTACCTCCTGATGAGCAAACTTTATCTCCCTCCGGTCGGCAAAAATTTAAACGCGAGCGCGTGCCGATGGAACAGGGGTGCTGCGATCGATTGAAAAATTCTTCAGCCGTTCTCCTCTTATTTTTCGGTTTCTGTCAAATCACCCACGATCGTTTCACCGACGATCTCTTAATCGACATCGTTTCACCGACGACGGTAATTAACTGAAACGGTTGATTCACTGACAGTGACGTCAGTTTCGCTGATTAGCATTTGTTAATATTGGTAGATGCACTGAGACTGTATAAAACAGAAAGAACATAGCACGCGCTACTATAATAAGCTAATTCCATAGTCTCTCGCATTAAGCCTTAACCTTCCGCTACTCCGAAGGGCTCGTTGATTAATAAATAAACAGATAAACAAACAGGAGTCTAATTAACCGAATCGCTGGAAGGGCGAATCGTTGGGTTTCGGTAAAAATAGACGAAGAAGGCCAGAAGAGAAACGTATAATTGGAAAAGAAAGTTTTTATAACGAGGCGGAGATCGGTCGCGGCGTAAGTAGCTATTAAAAGGGACGCATTCTCCACGCAGGGTATGGAAAACACTCTATAAATATTCTATGAAGCCTTGATCGATACCGCGAATTATTCCCGCTGTTCGGACAAAGATGCAACGCAGCGATCTATACCCATAATGATTCGGATCGTGTTCTGCGAACCATTCCCCGCTGATCCTGCGATATCTATTTCTGTTTCAGACTTTCAGAAACTCGAACGTGAGGCGCGGATATGCAGGAAGCTGCAGCACCAGAATATCGGTGAGTGTGATCCTAATTAACGAGTACAAACGACATTGTCGAGAGTCCTCTCTAGATGTTTCCACGACCGTCTGACAAATGGCACACGTGTTGCGTCCTGCGTCTTGCGTCGCGGCGCGCCGCGTCGCGTCGGGCCAGTAGATACGGTCGATTTTCCTCGGACACGCAGGCGCCTGCGTTTCTTGGCCGAGCGAATTTTTTCGTCGAAGAATCGGCTGATGCTTCCCTGCAAAATCGATTATCTTGCACAACGTGTTTCTGAATTTGCTACACAAATTACCGGGATAAATATTGCTAAAAATCCGAATAACCCTTGCCGTACTTTGACGAGTCAGATTATTTAAAAATAAGCTCTTAGGTGCGAATGTTGTTCCATTCCTTTAAGCCAGAATAAAATTCGTAAATTCGTAAAACAATATAAAATAGCTGCCTCGCGTTATTCTCCTTTTCGTCGACTTATTTCGGTCGCTTGTACCACGAGTTTCGAAGCAGTCTGTATATCGCGGTTGAATTGTTCCATCTTAATGTTCGAGACGATTCCCAAGAGCCGAGGAAATACTTGGAAATCGGAGCGAACGAGGGCAAGAAAAGGGGTAGGCAGGCAGGCACACCGATTGTCGAAGCTGGACAAGTGTAAAAGCGAATTCGCCGGCCGCCACCCTATTTCCATTCGCGCGTTTATTCACTTTCCTTGCTTTATTGGATTCCAATATCGCCCACTGGTTATTTCCTCGCTTATAATTTCCATCGTTAGCTCGGCTCGGCTCGGCGCGGCGCGGCGCGGCGTGGCGCAGCGACATCGGGTCGATAGAGAGCTTCCACGTGCCCTTTGCCACGCTCCGCGGAATATGTTCCCACCACCCAGAAAACCGCCCTTTTGATGCTGCTGGCCTGCCTGCCTCGGTCCAAGCCAATTTCACAACCGACGAAGGGAAAACGAGGCTTGCGAACACGGCAGTCGACGTTTCCGCGCCGAATTCCCGATCTTTCAAAGCAAGCTAGTCTTCTCAGTCTGCGAAAAGCCAGCCGGAATATACTCGATCTTTCTCTCCAGGTTTGCGTCACTTCGGTACAAGATCGAGAATTTTTTAATTCACGATTATTAATGCTAAACTCAACGCTTTCTTAGTTTGTAATTCTGCAAGCCTTTGGAGACTCTCTAACTATGTCAACGGCGTGCTCATTTATGTCGATAGGGTTCATAGCCATTAACATTTAAATAATAATAGTAACAATGATTTAAGTAGACGGAGAAACAGTCTGCAGAGGAATCGGGTTTCCTTTGGTCGGGTCAGTCCTCGCCTCGCCACGGTTCGTTCCAACGGGAAATTAGCATAGGTCGGAGAGCCGTATATTCTCGGTTTACTTGTTCACGCCGCGCCGAGCCGCGCCGCGCCGCATCGCGGAAACTATACCCAGAGACCGGCTGCGAAGTTCGTCCCGGGGCCGAACCGCGAAACTTTCCGCGCGACACACGTCGGCCCAGCCTCGTTTACGACTACTATAAATCTGACATATGCACGCCGCCGTCTCTCCCGCTTGCCAACGATATTTTTGCGAGGCTCTTGGAACTGCCGGCTTGAAAAATACGACGGCTGCGTATTGTCCTTAGACAGGGACTCGTTCGTTCCCCGTTGCGTTCCGTTTCGTTACGTTCTGTTACGTTACCTTATTTTACGTTCCGTTACGTTACCTTACGTTGCGTTACGTTGGGTTACGTTTTATATTCCGTCTAGCTCTAACCGTCCTGCAGAACCGTCTCTGCGAAAAGAAATATCTCCGCTAGAGTATCCATTGCAGCTTGGCTAGCGGGGCTAATAAAACTAAAGTGTTGCGCTCAACAAATAAAACTGCGTCTGCGAATTATGCCCGGGACGCGCGGAACTCATTTTACAACCGGTTTCTTCCCCTGTTTCTCTACGTCGGTTTTTCCCACTATTGTGACGATTTTCGACTAGCGCTCTTCGCAGTTTCGTCTAAAACATCTTTTTACAATTAGACAAATTCGTCTAATTTTTCTCCGGAGAAACTTCTCCGCGAAAGTTGCGACGATTGATCGCCGAAGCGGCGACGTTTAGCCAACGATATCGCCGGCCGTGTTCGTTAATTTCTCAAAGGCGCACCGCGGCCACTTAAGCAGCCCGGCCACCATGAGCAACCTATTAAATCACCGTTCAGATGATTCCAATTAATCCGAGACTACCGGGACCGGGATTCCTCCCTGGAGACTGGTCGATCCGGGATCTACAGGGTGATTCGCGTGCGCAATGGTATCCTCGGTGAATCAGCCGTGCACGCGAGCTGTCCTGGAAACAGCTAAACCGTTCGATAATTATTGCTGCCGTCGGATCGCTTTATCCATGTTCATGGGGAGCCATGTAAGCTCAGAAAACGCCGATTGCCCTGCGTTACCACCGTTTCGCTGCATTAGGAAATGCAAAGCCAGTTTCTCGTCGTTTCGACTGGTTTGCTAGTTCTAGTGTTAAACCGGCAAAATACTCTTTGTAGACTGTTTGGATAGAAATAACGTCGATCGTAAAATAGCTTAGTCGTTCGCTGTATACGTCAACTCTAGTCGTTAAACTCGCTCGAAGTTTCCAGACGGCGGATCGGAAAATCTTTCGGCGGGTCTCGAACGATTTCGGAGCAGTGGTTTCGGGAAAAAGGCGTACGCGGAACAAACGAAATTTGGCGGAACCGCACGTGCGCTTTGATTAGCGGAACTGCAACCTTGAACCGATGGCGGCGGTGTTCGCTTGCAATACTGCGCCGAAACCTGTGCTGGCCGCGAGCCAATCGCCGACGTCGCCAGGGCTAGAGAAATTTCTCGGCCGTGCCAAGTAAGGCTAGACGGAATTTTTCTCTTTCGCCTCGGCTTTCGCGGATCCTCCGTCGTCCTCGTCTCTTCACTCGTTTTTTTTTTTCGTCGAATCCGCGAATCTCCTCGGAGAAACGTCGATCGCGCATTGATTCCGGCGAGATAACAGGTGCCCACCTCGGTCTCCTCGTCCTCGAAATAGAATCGATCAGCGCGCGGATAGAGTCTGAAGAGGCTCGAGTTTCGCAGACCTTTCAATCGCTCGCGAGCCGGATCTCCCTCTCGACAACAAATTCGCGCGAATAAATGAAGGAACCCGGTCGCAGCCGCGATAATCGTGTCGCCGAGTTCTCCCGGCAATCTTCCGGAGAAGATGCGGTTGTAGTCCTTTGCGGACGGATGTCGACGGAAGTCTTCTTTCGTTTCTATTTATTCGCGTATACAGTTTCCAGTCCTTTCAGCGTGCCAACAATATTAGAAATTACACAAAACGACAAAGAACTTATACAGAACCTGCTCAAAGTTTCGTGTAAGCGTAATTAAATATTTCCATCTTTTTATTACCTTTTTGGAAATAGTTTTCTACGCTTGCAATAATCCGAGAGCTGAAAGAAGCCAGCACGCGTGGCAAATACTCGATTGAAAGAGATCGAAAGTGTCGGCTCGAAACCCGGTGATTCAAGGTGTTAAAAACATTTTGAATCTTCGATCGAGAGATAGAGACCAAAGAGAATTTCATAGCGGCACGTGGATAGAAACGGGAGAAGATCGGTGGGAGGCAGCGATAGATCCCCGCGGCACGGCAATTAATGTTTTTATTAATCGATTGAATGGAACTGAAATCGGCGGACGAGCATTCGGCGAAACGCGTCCGTGAAAGGACACGCTCGGCCGAGTATCTGCCGTCCAGGCTGCGGCCGGTCTTTTATTCGTTTGTGAGCGAATTTCATTGAACCGGCGACCTGTCACGAATCCTTTCTCGCGGCTAGCACCGAGCCAATCGAAACTGTCACGCTGCCCGCCATCCTCTTTCTCTCTTCCTCTCTCGTTTCTGTTTAGCGGCCATTAATCTGGCTTCTCGGTGACTCTTGTACCGCAGAAACATCTGGCGAGCCTCCTCGAGGCAATCGCCGGCTGCAATTTGCGATTCTGCTTTGTCCGATGAGAAATGTCGTCGAGTCCACACTGTCGGTGCTCTTTCGCGCTTTCACTTGCACTCGGGGGCGTCATTCCATCGCTCTCCGCTTCTCTAGACGCTCGTTCGATTACTCGTTCAAAGTTAGAATAAACGTCTTATTGTTACACTTGTGATCTAATGTAAAACAGCAGTAGATTTACGCCAATGATCCCGCAGACAGCGCAAGCAAAGAAGCAGACTAAAAACGAGCTTCCGTCGGTTGCCGTTTCCGCGAGGCTCCCGGTCGGTTTAACATCGAGCGAAGTGTTCGTGAGTGGAGAGGCTGTTCGCGGTGATCGCGTTCGCATAAAGAGCGTCGAATCGTCGGCGATCCATCGATCCTTTGATCGGGGCTCGTTCGTCTCCCGGTGATGGTCGTCGCCTCGTCTAGCATCTTGGAATCCGGCGAGGGTTGAGAGCGTGCCGGAAAGGCGGTAGATCAATACTCGGGCATCCAGTTTCCGCGTTCCTCCGTCGCATCGGTGGCCCAGGATCCCTTCCGCGGCTCGTATTTTCATTCCGTGATCAGCCTCGCTCTCTCTCTCTCTCTTGCTCTCTCTCTTCCTCTCTCTTTCTCGCTCGCTCGCAACCCCTGTCAAAATAGAACAAGGATCGATGCACGGACGCCTTCATCCCTCTTCTTGTTCCCAGTTCCGGCAAACTCGCGGGGAGATTGATCGACGTCGATCGTTTCGCTTTTCTCCGAGGGAATCATCTGTTCCCGACAAGGCCGGAGGAATCGATTGACGGATGACGAAGGGTTCGCTGAACTTTGGACACCCGGTGACCCGACTACAATAATTTTTCCCGCATTGTCCCTCGGCTTGGGAACGAGATTGGACAATTTGGCGAGAGGAGATACGATTGCTCGATCTTTGCGGCTCGTTCTCACGATTTGCAAGTCGTCCATTTTTGTCTCCAAACCGAGGGGCGATGCGAGCGAAATTACCATATTTTCTTCGCCTCGCAGTTTCCTCCGCGATCGATTCTTTTTCCGCTGTGTTATCGGAGGCGTCTCGTATCGCCGACTTTCGGCCGAGAGAGCTCGAAGGGTGCTGGAGGAATTAGACGGCCGATATCTGCCGACAAAAGCCACCCCTGGCTCGCCGAACCGTCGCTGTCAGGCCGATTCCATAATTCATAAGGGAGGAGAGGCGGCCGGGGTTTCTTTTATTCATCGTAGAGTTCTATCGCGCGTCGCGACCCGTCGCGCCGCGTCGACTGGACGTGACCGATGAGTTACCGTGTCCTCCTGCCATCCGCGACCCGTTTCCATCGTGCACCGGCTTACGTTCGTACCAGTCAACAAGTGATACCTATCGATCCTTCTCGACCGTTTCTCACTGCTAACCCCCTTCCACGATCTCCTCGACCTCTTCTCCGCACGCTTTCCCTTCGATATCGACGGTCCACGAAACTCCGGGAAAATTCTCTCCCCGGAAAACCTGCTCCTGAACACGCCTCCCAGCGTCGCGTCTTTGCGGAGTTTGATCTCTGCGGCGTCTGATCTTCGGCCTTGATCCTTATTGGATCGGGCCAGGGTGTCAAAGAGCCGGTATCCCTCCGCGAAAGGATGAAAGCCC
>CM052156.1:7296750-7325452 GCA_028455555.1 Augochlorella aurata | reverse complement strand
AGAGAGAGAGAGAGAGAGAGAGAGAGAGAGAGAGAGAGAGAGAGAGACGCGAGAGTAACCGGCGTAAGTATCGATCCTGGAAGCCACACCTCGACGCAGCGCGACTCGACGACCCCGCAGTCACGCGTTTTCGCGATTATGCTCGTATTCCTCGTGGTCCCGGGCCCCGCGTCGACGATCTGCCTCCTCGAGTTTCTTCCCACCCGCGATAGTCGAGAATTATTACCAGAAAGTTGGTGCGAGCGACAACGAAATCTCTTGGCCAGGGATCGAGGCTGCAGAGAAGACTCTTCGTCGTCCAGAACAGCTCCGTTGGAACGATGACGCTCGCTCTTCGCGCAGATTCGGCCCGCGGCCCCACTTGACATTAATTAAGGCCGGATCGTTGAATTGTATCGCGGTAGATGTCTCTTCGTTGACCTTAATGAACGATCGAGGAGGACTGTCGCCGCGATCGGAAAGCTTCCGTCGCAGTGGACCTCTTTGCGAAATATTCTCGAGACGTTTTTCCGAGAGGCTCCTCCGCCCTATAGCGTCCACAGCAAATAGTTAACAGAGGGGGATAACACCTTGCGATACTTCGACGTGTCTGACTCGCGACATAGAGATTTCCAGTAGTAGCTTGCCGTGCATGTGTTTTATTTTAATCAGGGTATCTGTAACGAAAATGGTATGGCAGGGGGTGTGATGAAAGTCTGGAAGGTCTCGCGTGCCTTTGGCACCTTTGGAGTTCCGTACGCTGGTTAATTAAAAAAAGAAAAACGCCGGTCCACGCGTACGTATAGAGGCACGAGGAAAAAGGAGAGTTAACAAAGGAGCGGTCCTTCGGAAGGGTAATTGGTCCGCACAGCTCCGAGCATTCGGACAAAAATCCGCGTCCCTAATGGCGTCGTTCGTATGCGCCGCGCCGGCCACGGCCACGGCTCCGCGCAATTTGTTCAACGACCGTGAAGATCGTTTGCAGGATACCGCGACAATTTTCCATCCCCGTCTTCGTTCCGCGACGTTCCAGCCTCCCACGTTCGCGTATCCGCCACTTTGCTCCCTATGGAGCAAACACTCTGCCCGCGAATGAAAAACGGCCAGTCGTTAGGGGACGTTCATTCGCCTCGACGCCGCGTTACACGAACCTCCCGAATTTCCGCCCGAAAACTGGGCTTCTGCAACTTTTATTCGAACGAGATTGCATCGAGCCGTGTCGATTGGCACGCGCTTCGCGCAACAATTATTGACGGAAATTGCAAAATAAATTTTGCGAAATGAATTGCTCCGCATCGGAAGAAATTGCAGACGTTACGCTCTTTGCCGTGAGAAATTCGTCTTCCGCGCCAATTTGCCGATTCACCCCGGTTTCGCGAATAATTCCACGTTCGCGTGGCATGCGAGAAAACTGCGGCATTTCTCGATGCCTGCTCCAAGCTGGTTGTAAAGTTACAAGTGGCAAGAATTACAGCGAATTCGCGAAATAGAAGCTGGGTAGCGTTCCGGACCGCTAAAGCCTCAATTATATGCGCGACTGTAATTATAAGGGGGTGAGATTCATTGACTCTTACCACTTGACACGATCAGCACCGAGCGAGCATTAATTGGCTGTGCAAATAAATCGCTCGTGTGCAAACTAAATAGAATCACGGTAAAACCTCGATCATGTTCTGCGCTAAGACAGAGCATTTGTTTCAATGCTGCCTGATTTTTATGATAGATAGCGTTGCAGATGGATCGCCGTAGATCAAACTGTATTTATTGAAACCTATTACTTCCCGTATGATTACGTTCGTATGACGACGTTTGCCATTTGTATTGCATTACTTATACCTCGTCATATTCGTATAAAGATGGTGGTAGATCGAATTTTTCGTAAGTAGACTGCGGATTTTTAAGAAATAACAGTTCAAAAATGTTTCGAACATTTGTAATGCATGAACATTATAATATGTATGAACATTAAATTGTTCGAAACGTAAAGTGAACAATGCCCGAAAACGAACGAAACTCGCACAGATATCGCTCAGCCTATAGTAACCGGATCACTATCCTATCACACCTAGCAATGCATTTATTATAAGCACATGAAATCCGCAGTCTATCCGCAAGTAATGCAATTTAAACAAGATAAAGAGATTAGAGGCTCGAAAAATGCGGCTTGCGCGAAGTTCTCGACTAACAGTTTCCCGTCGCTTTCTGTTCCAGTGAGATTACACGACAGCATACAGGAAGAGAACTGCCATTACCTCGTGTTTGACCTGTAAGTAGAGCCGACGCGTAACATTAATCATCGATAGGATCGAAAGTTCGTAATCGAGTCGACCGGGCTCTCTGCGGGTCGGTTCGCCGACCCCCGCTGGCCCCCGCAGGCCCTCGCAGGTCCCATGCGAATGATCCACAGAGTCAGTAGCGGTCGGGAGCCAACTTTAATCTAATTCCTATCGGAGAGTTGGCCCGCCAACCCGCCTCCTTTCGATCGGAGAATCCCGTAGCCGGTTAAAATTCTCGTTTGCTCGAATGATCGAAGCCCCGGGCGAGTCAGGGCCCGCCGGCTCTCCCGCGAATCTCGAGTCGCTGCCTTCTTCCTTTTGTCCGCTCCTCGGAGATCAACTTGCCACTCCCGTCACCAATTTTCGCGATTTTATCCAACAGCAGCAACCGGCGGTCCCGGGTCCTTCATTTATCTCCGCTAACGCGTTCACTGCCCCGATAATTTATTAACGGCAGGCTTCATGTTTATCGCAGAGACCCACCCGTCTCCGTTCGATCCTAATAGCTGACCCTTGGCCATCATTCGAGAAACGACTGCATTCGAATCCTCTTTGGTTCGATTACTGTTTACCCAACACTGAATTTAACTGCAACGAATGCAGTCGATCCGAACGAGGCGCAAGGATCGGGTCTGACCACTCGCGTCTCGTTCCACTGAATTCGGAAGAACGCTTATTGTACCGTATTTTTCCGAATCCCGTGGAACGAGTTTCTTCGATCGATGTGTCTGTTGTGTAAAGAGATACGTCACCTGGTCCGATTTTCTAGAGTTACCGGTGGAGAACTGTTCGAGGATATCGTCGCGCGGGAGTTCTACAGCGAAGCGGACGCCTCGCACTGTATCCAACAAATCCTGGAGAGCGTACACCACTGCCACCACAACGGAGTCGTGCACAGGGACCTGAAAGTACGTAGCAAGATCAGAGATAATGCATACCGCGATTAGGCTGATCGCACCGGCTGAAGGGAACACTCTCTCGGCGCCGCAACGCCTCGCGTCGAGCTATTCGACCGGTCGATGATCGTTTCCGGATACTTTGGCTGATTGATGACGTACAGGTCGTTCCAACGATGATCGAACCTTCCTCCCAGGTGTAGGAATCGCGGATAGGACGATTCGGCGTCGTAGATCCTCGTCGATCGCTGTTAATCTTCGCCGTTCGATCATCGTAATTGGCACGTAACAATTTGGAATCAAACTCAGTTGCTCGGTTAAGAAATTAATTACAACAATATTAAAATAAAGAACGTGGTACACGGTGGATCTGCTTTGGAGCGGCCAGTACTTCATTCCGCGGGATTCAAATTGCTGGAAATTCAGTTGAGAGAGTCGTGAAGGAAACGTGGGGTAGTCGAAACGAGGGGAAAATTAATCCGTCTTTCGACGAAGGAAAAATAAGAGAGAGGGAGAGGTGAGAGAGAAAAGGGGGCGCAGGAAAAGTGGCGTTTCATGAAAAACTGAAAAAGTCGCGCAGATGTTGGACCAACGATGTGTGTCAAGCATCTCGCGTGTACAAGGCGGTCCAAAAGACGTGCTCGGCCTTTTCATTTAGCGAGACCTTTGGAAAACGGAGCAAAGAGCACACACAGACACGTAGTTTCTTTGGAGGAGCTGCGACACGATTTTTGGAGCACCCTGTACCCGCGCCGCTGCGGATTGATCCGCAGCAGGCTCGCGTAAATCCGTGGACGTAAGGCGAGCCGCATATTTTCCGCTTCCAGATATCGTGGTTTACAGTTTCAAGCGTCGATATCTGCTCGGTAAATCGCGGTGCGACGTCCCTAAGCCCGTATTTTCCACCGAAAACTTCTCCGCGTGATTCGTTTTGCGCCCCTGCTCTCCTGCGTTGTCAATTTCACCGAAAGCCAACCCTCTGCTTTCCACGCCGAGACGCGCGAGTTAATAGAACGTTGTCTGGCTCCTACACGTTCTAGATTAACCCTTCGAGCGTAGCTTAATAATCGCGTTGCTCAATAGTACAGTATATCCAAGATTGAATCGCGTCCAAATTAAATGTCTTTTACCATTTAGTAATAAATATACAAAATAGAATATTAAATAGGCAAGTGAACGGTACGCGTAAACGAAATCATGTCGACATATTTGATCGCCGACGAGTCCCCGTTTCCTGTTTCAGCCCGAGAATCTGCTGCTGGCGAGTAAGGCGAAAGGCGCGGCTGTGAAATTAGCAGACTTCGGTTTGGCGATCGAGGTGCAGGGCGACGGACAGGCATGGTTCGGTAAGTGGACACTCGTAAACTACAGGCTGACCCCGTTCCGTGGCCGCTGGTTAGCGAAACCGGCGCGCCGCGGCGGCTCGCAACGCGCCTAGAGCGAAACGATCGATTCGATTGGGATTCCGGGGGTTCGCGGGACATTTGAGTCAGTTAGACTGATGGTGACGTAAGCGACATTTCCCAAAATGTACGCTCGCGTCTTAAAACGTATCTTCTACATGCCAAGACGTTCAGAAGACGAGCGAAATCATTGATAACGTTGCTACAAATTAACGTAAGTCGAAATTAGTATAATCCTAAATTAACTTAACTCGAAATTGTCTTGACAATAGGTTAGGAAAATGTCACTCACGCCGCTATCATTCTAATAACCCCGTCGTTCAAGGAACGTCCCTTGCGGCCATCTTGACCGGAAGAACGCGAGGGACCTGGCCAAGAAAATAGAACGGGGATCGTTGAGAGCCAAAGGAGCTTTCTGGGAGGCGGAATGGTGGCTGCTCGATTCGCAAAGCAAGCAGGGAATTAAATAGAATCGGGCGAGGCAAAGGGGCGACGGGAATCCGCTGGCGGCTCGGCAAATTTACGCGACAAATGAACGGCGCACGGTTTGTTCAGCGCTGCTCGCAACGTTTCCGGAAAGCCCGAACGTTCGTCCGACGGGTTTACACGGTGTCGCGATGGAAATTTGACCGGCGACAAATTTTCCATCGCGCCGGCCACCCCCGCGCAGTTTTTCCGTGTCGTTTAATGCGTCGGTTCGCGCCGTTTCGCGTCGTTTCGCGTCGCGACGTCGCGCGCGCCGGTCCCCTTTATGGCTCGGCCTCGTTCTCCTGTCTCCTCCCTGACCTCCCTACCATCGCGGAATGCTCTCTCACCCCGAAATCCTGGCCGGGGGATTTTTTCACGTTGCCGAAGCCTCAACCCCGTATACTCGCCGGCAAATCCGAGGCCGAAAAGAAAAACGCCGCGAGTCGCGGCTTCAAGAAATGACGAGTTAATGTATTAATTCTACGTTAAATTCATTCTATAGGCTGTGAAGGAAATTATTAAATTTGAAAGACTATTAATACGTTAGCGATCGGTATAGGCGACAATGTCTCGGGATTGAAAAGACGCGACCTGCGGCGTTCTCCTTGGAGCCGCGGAAACGTTCGCTGACCTCTCGCGGAGCCGCCACGGGGTCAACTCGGGCGCCAGGGATCGATAGGATAGCGTAGATTGCCGCGCGGAGTGTGGCTCACGTAAGAATGAACCTGTGAAATGATCTATGGGAAAGGTTTCGCCGGGACGCCCGGTTACCTCAGCCCGGAAGTGCTCAAGAAAGAGCCGTACGGCAAGCCGGTAGACATCTGGGCGTGTGGTGTCATCCTCTACATCCTCCTGGTCGGTTATCCGCCGTTTTGGGACGAGGACCAGCACCGGTTGTACGCGCAGATCAAGGCTGGATCCTACGACGTAAGGAACCACACAGCCAAAAAACATTGTTCGACGCGTCCGTTTCCTCTCTTCCTCGCGAACCCTGTCGTCTGTTTCTCGAAAGTGGGGTGGACCTTCCTCCGTTCTTCCTTCCGAGAAACAGAGGACACCGTTTACACAATACTGTATGACCGTCTGATCGTCTCTCGTTGGTTGAAATCGATAGTACCCCAGTCCAGAATGGGACACCGTCACGCCGGAAGCCAAGAACCTGATCAATCAGATGCTGACGGTGAACCCGAGCAAAAGGATCACCGCCAGCGAGGCACTCAAGCACCCATGGATCTGCGTAAGTCAACCGTCGAGTCAACTTATTATTATCATTATTATCATTATTCTTCTTGTTCGTTGTATATGGTCGAGAAAATCCATTAGCTGACGATGCCAAGCACAATTTTATTATAACATTAATACGCAATTCTTGTATTTTTATTTTCTTTGTACTACTATTCGTACTACTTTTTCTTTGTACTACTATTTAAAAATTCTGATCAAATTCCGCGGTCGAAAAGGAGAGCTGCTCGCTTCGTTATCGAGTTCTTGGTGACGACAGGTTGTTTTCTTGTGTTGCAGCAACGGGAGCGTGTCGCCTCGGTCGTCCACAGGCAAGAGACCGTGGAATGTTTGAAGAAATTCAACGCAAGGCGCAAATTAAAGGTGAGTGGCTGCCCAAAAGCTGTCCTAATTAAACGATCCGGCGATCGACCGACCGGGACTCGTAATTAGAGGACGGTCACGGGGCCGAGGATTCCTCGATTAATGAAATTCAAGGGGGAAGAGCCCCTGTGTCACGGCTCCGCGACTCGACAGAAACTACCCGGCGAAACTATAACGATTACACGCGCGAGTTTCGACGCCGGAGACGTCGGGTCGCGTCGACTCTTGGGGCCTGTTAATCCTCTGAATTATTTCGATCTGAAGCATCGGTCGGCGCTTTAGAAAACTTAGAAAAGGTTTCTCCACCCGTATACGTGAATCAATTATTATTATTATTTAGAGGATCAACGTCCACGTTGACGCTGAATCACTGGACTGACCGACCTACCAGTTTTCATCTATCGTGATGCAACAATGAATCATTTGTCGAAGATTCGAGCGGATCCATAGATCGCGTCCCGAAGCCTCCGGGCCGTCGATGGCATTGACCGATGGCTATCGGTTCGTTTGCGTATCGTTTCGATGATGTTTGGCCTTGTTAATCAATTGCAAAGCACAACGGGACTCGTCCGGTGCAATAACGAAACCAGGAAGAGTCCAGCCGGCCGATTAACTGCCGAATAAACGGAATCGATTCCGCATCGCTGCACCCGTTCCCTCGACACCCCTTCGTACCCCTGCCGACGCGTCGGGATCGACAAACTCTAGAAACTCGCAGTTTACAGTGCACAAAATGTCCCGACACTCTTCCGCCGTTACTCGATTACACCCAGAAGAGTTAAATGAAATTTCCGGCGCCGCTGGGACGTCGATCGACCCGACAAAATGGCGGACGGACAAAAGCGAACTCGATTTCGAGTTTCGAAACGGGTGGACCGGCTTTCCGAACGATCTCGAAAACGGTAGCATAACCGAAATCTCATTGTCAGGATAATATTGTTCCTTTCGTTTTATGCAGATTTTTAAAACAAATTTCAAATCTCAAGTAGCATCCATCAACGTTCGACACGCACAAAATTAGGGCTAGCGGTAAGATCGACGTATTAAATTTCTAATATCTTTTTATCGTTTTATAAACGATCGATATTCTCGAGACACGATTGAAGCAGCTTCACGGTCTCGATAATTCCAAAATAAAAGACACGAAATGAGTTGTTCGGTCGGCGTCGGCGCGTTTACTGTTAAAAACAATGGTTAGGCGAGTAGTCGGCCGAGGCCGGTCTCTCCGGTGGCAGAGCCTCTTTCATCGGGAATTCGTGGATCCCCGCTCTCCTGTCTCTCCCCGATCTCCTCGACGCCTGTTGCAATTGTATGTACGAGCTCGAATTGCCGGCGGAATCGTACGACACTCGATCCACAGTGAGTACGTCGACGGTGCAAGTGCTGGGAGTCGCGGGAGTGCATTGCGGTGTCTGAACGAGTTCGTTTCCAACCGAGCAAGAGCTTCGAAGGCCGTCGATCGTTTCTGCGTTCCACGGGATCCCATGACCCTGCGGTTACCCAGGAAAAATCTTGATACAGCAATTCGTTTCACGCGCTTCCTGCGGTCTAACGTTCTCTCTACAGAGAATAGAGGAAGAAAAGTCTGCGGCGTAGAACAGAGAGTCTCCATGTTCGAGGGTAGAGAGTTTCGAGTGGCTCGAAGTGCCGAAGTGGCGCAACCTGTAATGCGATTCATTGGCTTCTGAACGAAGAACAGGCTGCCGGGACTATTCGTTCCTCGAGTGTCGTCGAGCTTAAGTCGCGAGGCGAAGGATTACAGTAGCGACGCGACACAATTCGGCTCGGGACGGGTTTCATTTTCGAGCCCGAACGCCCCGAGGAATTTCGATGCGGGGCGGCCCGCCGCCTCGTTCCGCTAATTAAATATCGAATTTTAAAGTGCAATTCATTAGCCGTCCTCCGCGAGCAAGATCAACAACGGCTTATCGGCTACCGTTTGTCGGAACGGTCTGCGCGCCTCGACACCGAGAACCCGTCGTGCCCTAAATCATTTATTCCGACCCTCCGGCATTTTTATCGTAACTTATACCGGGATCGAGGAATTTATTCAATTATTTTCTATGGAAGAGTCTCTATAGTTGCTATATTTTTTATCAAAAATAAATGCGCAGCTTGGAAGCGCCATGTTGGATTTTTGCAATTGAAATGGCTTCGATTTTATCCGCCCCTTTTTTTCCGGTGATTCGGCCCGCATCGAAGACAATCGTTCCGCCGTAGAGACAGGATCTTTCAGGCCGATTGCATCAGTCGATACGGTCGACAAACGCGTAATATTATTTATGGGTGCGTGACATCAGTGTTCCCATTAATAGTAGTGCTGACAATAGGGAAGGTCATTTGGGGAACGAAAAGGATCTGTTCGGCCGATAACGCGACGCTATCGACTACGTGCAGACCCATCGGGTCGTCCGTCTTCTACCTGGCAGTGATTAAGCGAGTTCTGCGTAATAGGCATTCGCATAAATAACAAGCCCCGGCCCTGTCGCCCGTTGAACAGAGACCGGTAAACAGAGTTTTTCGCGTTTTCGGTGAAATCGATGTTGTCCGCAGCCAGTCGAAGGTGAGCAGCCGAGCGCGCAGTACGCTCTCCAATCACGCGATCATTCCATTAGGAACGAATGTGATTAGTATTTGCGGTTAATGCCGGCTTCTTCGACGCCGGCTCCCCGGCACACGTGCCTCGATGCGTTTCCCGTTAATTAATTTGCACTGGGAATTGGGTTTCGAGTCCTGCTAGGCTCGCGCGGGGCTCGTTTCTCGTTTCTCGCCGCTCCGCTCGGCACGCGCGCCGTTTCCGCCAGGCAAAATATTCCGAAAAATCGGCGATGTCGTCCGGGATTTTCTATCTCGTGTCCGGATTAACAGAGATCGGGTGCTCCCGTCGCAACGGCCGTTTTGATTTATGACGAACGGACGCAGTCGCTCGATCGAAACGCCGCGCCGCGAGAAAGTGCGCGTCGACGGTGAGGCTGTCGTTAAAGTGAAAAGTGCGAACCAACTACGAGGAAACTCGGCCGGCGGAAGCAGCGGCGACAACATGAAGGGCTTGAAGAGCCGATTCTCGTTGCGCAGGCAACACCAGCAGCCAGCCATTCCAGAGGTATTTCCAGTCTCATCGCGTCCCATTAATAATCAACGAATCATTGAGCAATTCTCCGCTCCGCGCCGCGCCGCGCCGGGCTCGCTACCCTCCGACCATTAACGAGAATAAATAAATAAACGGACCGGAAACCGGAAAGAAATATCGATGGCTCGAAAATCCTAGGCTGCCTTCTCTCGATTTCTCTGCCTCGAAAATATTATGACATCGGGTCTCTCTCTATTCTCTTGAACCGTTTTGAATCGTCTTGACTCGTCCTGAATCGTCTCGACTCACCTTGAGTCATCTCAATTCACCATGGATCGCTTCGAATTGTCCTGAACTGTTTAGAATCGCCCTGAATCGTCGTAGCTTGTCAGAAACGGACGTACCAGTCCAGATAGAGCAAAGATCGATAGATCGACTCGGTTAATTTGCATGACGAGTGTCCTCTATTGGGATCTCGCGCGAGGCACGCGACGTTATCGCGTCCGAGCCGCTTCCTTTGCATCCCACAGTCTCGTGAACGGAAGAAACCGATGTTTTATTCATTCGAACCCTCTCCTCGAGAAGACCGAAAGTGTTTTCGCCTCTTTTAGCCCTGTTTCGCAAAGTTCTTTCACGCGGGGACCTGTGCTCCGTCGATCCTTTCATCGAGGCTGGATAAACGCCGCTTCTCCCCGTTTCCTAGCACACGCTATAATTTATTCAGTAATTTGCGACGTTCGACGACCTCGCGGCGATCGTTCCAAATACCGAATTCGGCGATTCTCTTTCGCGCGAATTTCAACACCGTTTCCAAATTGTTTATAAAAACGCTATCTCTTGGATATAGAAGATCTGTAGAATTATGTTCTTCCGATGAGTAAATATAAACGAAAAGAATTTCAGAAGTGAACGGTGCAAGGGTTGTCAGGCGATCAGCTCGGTAAAAATGTCGTCGGAGGTCGCGTCGGGACGTCTTGGGTTCCGTCATCGCGGGAAATTAAACGTCCCGGAACGTGTACCGGCTAAATAAAATTGCAGTTAAACTAGTTTGATAGCTTCCATCCCCGTCGCTCCTTTACCCGGGTCTGTTCTCGGCCTTCTGCCGGCTGGAGTTTTCATCAGCCGCGATCGAAAGTCGAGTTAATTAGAGCTGCGATACTTAACCTGTTACGCGGCGTTATTGCGCCATTCGCCGACTCGAATGAATAACAAAGCTCGAGTTACCCCACTTCTTTCTCTCTCAATCGCCCTCTTCCTTCTCTCTCTCTCTCTCTCTCTCTCTCTCTTCAGCTTTCTCGCTTTCTCGTTCGGTTTTCGCAAAACCGTTCACTGGTATTATTTTTTTTAATTCTCCGCTGTTCTCGTCGCCCGACCGCCGCGTCGCGTCTCGTGTTTCTTGATTGATATTTACGGCCTCTGCTCGGGTTTCTGAACGCAGGTTGCTTCTTGTTCCCATTGCTTTTGATGCATTGCGGCCCGCTGCAGGGTTCCGCTGTTCGCTCGATTCCTACAGGACGATTCAAAACTGACAGATCCTACAGATAGATCCTATCGAGATCACGATCCTCGAGCGATCGATCGGTCCACCGATACATTTCAGCGATTATACCATTCTCGATTTTACATAGGATATTATTCTGTGAACTTTATTGATTTCTTTATAGTTTATACAAGTGGCCCATCTCCTTATACATCGCATACCATACGATAAAATGAAATATATAAAATAAAACAAAGAAATAAAATACAATAAAATAGAATAAAATGAATTAAAATTAAACTCAAATAAAATACAACAATTTTAAACGGCTTCAAGTGCAGCGGGTTAACAGGTCTGTTGAAGCCGAAAGTCTGCCGCGTTCGATAGCGAAGTTTCAGAGCAGACGAAGAGATTACGACGTTGTGCCTTCGATTCGGTCGATCCCGAGTTAGACTCGCGGCGGCAATTAAAATGGAGAAGTTGCGACGATTTCTTCCGTCTGGTAACCAAGACGAATGGGTCGGACGAGTCCCGTAGGTGTAAGTTCCCACGGTGAAACAAACTATCCAAACATTAATATCAATGGAGTCTGGTAGGATCGGGAGAAAAGAAACACCGTGTAGATTGATACGAATGACTTTCTTACCGGTTAATAGGTAACGAAGACGAATGGAACACGTTGTGTACAGTCTGTTCTCTGTTGTTTGTCCGCAGGTCGCTATTCTGACGACCATGTTGGCGACGAGGAACTTTTCCAGTAAGTATGATGCACAGGGTAAGTACCTCCGGCCCTCTTCAGCGCTTCATGGACCACGACAGACAGTACTTTTATCATATATCTCCCATTAAATTTTACGCCCCCGCCGCCAACCCTTGTCTCTCTCTCTTTCTTTCTTTCTGTCGTTCTATTTCTGTATCTTCTCTCCTCCGCCCGACGTTTCTCTCTCATTTCTGTCTCTTTATATATTCCTGAATTCATAACCCATAAACCCAAGACCACGTTGTTCGTCCGTCTTGCACAGACACGCATACATACGTAAACATCCCTCATTTTCCCTCCCCGTCTCTTTCTCTCTGTTTCTCATATTCTCTCTCTCTATCTCTGTTTCTCTTTGTTTCTCCAATTCTCTCTTTCTCTCTCTCCCCATTTCGCTCCGTATATACGTATATACATGAATAGGTGTGTGTAGATACATATATACCGAGGATAGTTGTTCATCAGCCCTTTCGTTCTTTTGAAGAGGTGCTTCAAGACGTGGCCGCGCACGCAGCTTTGCTCCCCTTATTAAGACGTTAGCAGCGTCCTCCGGCGCAGAGGGTGGCTCGGCTCGGAGAGGGTGGCTCGCGTGCATCCACCCCTCGGCCGCGCCACCGCGCCACGAGCACACCCGGAGAAGGATTAAGTAGAACGAAGATAGCGTTCGCCAGCCGAGTAAACGAATTTCCCTCCAAGTTCCGCGGGATCCGGTTAACGGGCCGCCTCGAGGGCGACCCGGCAAAATTCATTTTCCGAGTCCTCTTCTTCTTCGCGGGCTCTAACCTCGGCCCCGGCGAATTCTACCGACTACTGGAACGCGCCGAAAATTTTCAAACGGCTCGAACGAGTTCTCGAGGGAGGGCTCGAGTCGTAATCTGCGGGACAGATTATTGGTTGGCTTAGAAAGCGTTGCAAATGCTGGAGAGATTTTTAGGATTCGGATTTTTAATTAGAAAAGAATTCGGTTATAATGGCGCGGAATCAGATTTTCGATTGGAAAAGAATTCGGCCATGAAGCTTGACTGTACCAGACGGAAAAGAAAGAATAGAACGATAGAGAAAGAGCGTGGCCACGTGACGAAGCACCGAGATCATTCCTGCTCGTGCACCGAACGATTTAGACTCCCCGTTGATCCCACAGATCCATTCGATCGCGGAGCAGCGAGGTGAAATTTTCCCTGAGATTCGGCCTCGATCGTGACTCGAATGAAAAGCGTCCTCTCGATTTTCCTGTTTGGAGAAATCCTCCGAATTTCGGCCTCGCTGGCTCCGAGCGTCATTCTAGTCGTTCACACGCATATACTACATATCTACATAATATATACGTATATATGTATGCATGTATATACATATCGTGTATCGTATGCATATATATCTATACATATATAGCTATATATGTGTATATATATATATATATATATATATATATATTTATATTATATATACATATATATACCCGGTGTACCTCATAGTCGATGCACTTGGCTCGCACACCTCATATCCTGCAAGGACTGTGCTACGTTACCCAGAAACTCTGTTCAATTGTCTTCTCTCTTCTCTGTATACCTGAATGATTCTACTCTTGGAATTTCTTTGGATCCTCTGAATGCGCCTGCTGCGTTACGATTTCCATGAATCTGTACCTATCTATACATATGTGATCTCCATCTCGACACCACTGAATTCTGGGTAACGCGAATCGTCGTCGCAGTGGACTCAAGCAGTTCTCTCAATCCTCATTCACGCTCATCGGTCGGCAAGCAACCGGGCATCATGCGTCGGGTCATGCTTCGTGTCATGCTTCGTCGCTTTTCCGGGCATACATCGGGTTCACCAGAAGATAGACGAACAGAATAGTCGAGATTCATTCGCTGGTGCATCCATGCGCCGATCTATCGGCCGTTTCGTTTTCCGAACTTCCGACGGTTCGAAATAGTACAAAGTTTAACGTCCTCTATAGAGTCGCGAAAATTTTTCTCGAGCATACCGTAAACTACATCGTAAAGTTTGCACCTTCCTCTTTAATTTGGGGACAGAATTAAGTCGCTACGATTTTTTTTCGCGAAGTTACAGCACTTTGAAGTAGCTCGAAGTCTCCACCTTCGCAGTTCGTCGATGCTTTTGCAGACTCGTAGCAAACGGAGAACCGAAGACTTGCTCGAAAATCGGCCACGGATTTGAAGATCGAAACATCCCCTTTACAATGACACCTCAAAACTTGGGATACGACGCTTTTTCGTCGTCCCATGGAATAGAGACGAGGAGCAAGTTCGCTCGTGTAGAGTCCTCCCCGCGTCGCTCTGAAGTAGCGTCATTCAAAGTTCAATAAAGCGTTTAAAAAAAATCGTACATCAAAGTTTGAGGGGTCGTTATAAAGGGGAGGCTTCGATATTGAAATCTATATTAGGATCAGCCGTGAAAAAAAATATCCAGCGCATCTACAGACGTTTCAATCCGTACCATCCTCCAGTAAGAGCGTGTCTTCGGTTTTCCGTCTGTTACATAGTGCAAAAACGGGTTACAGGAAAAATGAACGACGCACGGCGCAAGTAGAAGCTCCGGGCTTTAAAACGAGTCCGGGTTTATCGTCTTACGAGGGGCTTTCGCGAAATGATAACAGTTCGATTACGGGAATTCGCGAGAAATCAGTAGTGCAGCGTAACGCTTTCCGCACCGACTGCATCTTGCCTTGAGCACCGAAAACGCAACTGTTTCGGTCCACTAGCGAGAAAATTGCCCAGGAACCGTTTTGGCTGTGCCACCTGTGCGTTCGACGTTCAGCTCCGCTGAAACACGAGACGCATCGGTGCTCCCAGACTTCTGTTCTACCGCGGTGTTCCTGTCGCGATCTCGGAGCGTCTGCGATCCCCTTCGGCTGAGAAAAACGGAGAAAATCGTCGTCTGTCGGACGACGTTTAATTCGCGAGAACCACCGAGGTCTTTTTACGCGGAAATAACGTGGTATAACGCGGTATAACGCGGTCGCACTCCTTTCTATATTTCCGGGGACGCAAACGTTCCGCGAGAGATCGGATACGAATATCGACGAGAGCGGTTCACGTCTGTGTTGTGTTCTCTGTGTACGTTCGTATATAGACACACACGGAGGAGACACGCGCACACAGCAGAGACACGGAGATATGCATACGTACACAAGCAAGCCCATTTGTTAGTTCACACAGCGTCCGTCCCCCCTGCCCCCCCTGCCCCCACTGTACCATAGATGCTCGAACGAAACAGTATTATAATGTATTCTGTGTATCCGTATGTACCTGCCGCGCTCCTGCACTTGCCGCACCCGCGTGTACCTGTTACTACGCCCTCGGCAAAGTGTACGAGCACCGCGGAAGCAGCGTGTAACCCTTAGAACGCTCTAGCCCCGTACGTTTGGTCGTGTAGAGAAGCATCTTGCATCCGTAGAACGGAGTTTGGCTTCGTTTCGATCGACCGACCAATTCTATTCAGTCGTCGCAAAAGTTGTTTCGCTTCTCCAACTAGACGGCTTACGGAAGAACCGAAATTACCATTGCGGCGACCCTTTAGATCTCTAGAAGCAAGTAGAACGTTAACATCGATCTCCAGAGAACGATGCTAGATTTTTCTACACAGTTTGAAAAGTAGTAATCGTAAATCAGAAGAAGCAGTTCTCGCGGTCGTTCGATTCGATTTTTAATCGGTCTTCGTCGAAGCCCGACTCCATGTTTGAAACACCATACCCGGTACACACGGCAAGCCGACACTGTCAACCCATCGTCACCCCGATTAGGCGACTTGACTGCGATTGATCTATGTGTATTTCTCTTTACGTTCATCTCTATTACGTTTACCACTTCTTAATTTTACGGCGACCCCTCGATTGACCGAATCGCCGACTTCCAACCGATCCTCTCGATCGTTTGCTGGATCGATCCGCTCGATCGAGGTGTTCGAACTGCACGCGGTACACGTATTCGTGCTCGAGGTACGATCAGGTAGGAACCGACTCGACGAGTATACTCGTCAACGAGCAGACGCGATAACACCGCGGACACGTGGGTAGAAGTAGAACAGGTCTTGAACGGAGTTATTTTTAGTCGCAGCGAAGTATCGTTCGACGATGAAAGGACACGCGTCGTCTTGTTTTAGCTCGCCGATTCGACGATGTCTTCGGTGGCAGCTCTTCGACGCGTACCCTTTCAATTCGTCCTCGGAAGCGATTCACGGCGACGGACTATTCGTACACCTTTTAAACCGCAATGACATTTTTAAAATTGCTCTATAACGACTTGAATTAGTTTTAAATGCACGAGAGACCAGCTTGCCGTACAGTGACTAAAATATTTCCTTCTGATAATTTTTCAAATTTTCGTTATAGGCTCAGATGAGAAAGTTAAAAAACGCGAGCTTTTTATTTCTCCTTGTCATTCCAAATAACTAAAAATTAAAGAGAATTATTTGAATCATCGTACAGTAGATTAGTCTTTCTGCTATCTCCAGAGAAAAAGAAGTTCAAGACTTTTAGTCCGGTTTTGAAAAGGTTATACCGTTTTGAATGGTGTAGGAATATTTTAGACCGTCGCTGTGTACATCGAGGGTAACGATTTCAAGCAAGAGAAACGACGTATACCGAGGAAATCGATTTCCATCGAGGAAAGCGGTTTATATCGAGGGAAACGATAAATATCGCGGGTATCGATTTGCATCGCGGGTAACGCTGTTCGACCGAGTTGAAGAATCGCTCGAATTTTCGCGGGAACTTTGCATAAACACTGGCAGTTAGCCGAGATAACGATCGAACGGGGACAGGAGTTTTCGTGCCGGTGGATCCATCGGTTTCCGAACACGGGAGAGACCGAGCTCTCTCTCTCTTTCTCTCTCGGAAGTTTCGAAAGAAACGTAATTTCCTGGAGGAAATACAACGAGTCGGCGATGCTCGCGTGCGACTCGCTATCGCTTCCATCAAATAGTTTCGTTGCCGTGTAACAATTTCCGCGCGAAATCCGCTGTGCAAACACGAGCGGCCTTTCGTCGGCAATTTGTTTCACTTACGAGCTCGAAAACAGCCATCGATTCTCGTTCGCCGCGAGTCCGCGGGTTTTCCAAATTTTTCAGCCTCGAGTCGCGCGCCGTTTATGCCAGTTCCCGCGAAAGAATGCTGCCTTCTAAGGGAAGCAAACTGCCATAATCCGTGCAACGAGGCGAATCACGAAACGACCGTCTTAAACGAGACGAATCACGAAATGACGACTCAAGCGGTCGGAGAACATTAAGTCCTTCGATCTAGAAACCGATCTTGACTGACAGTCGCAGTCATTGACGTCGATTAGGCGAATATGTCGCAGCTGCGTCGCTCGCGTTCGCTGATTCGTTTCGTTGGATTGAGCTTAGAGCAGTGACTTTCCACGCGTCTGTACACGTTAATCACGATGGATTTCGATACTGACTTTCGAGGAGTAGCATTAAGACACGCACACATATATTAACTGAACACGTGTACACGTGTTCGAGCCAGGAGCTCTACTTAAGACACTTAGTATCGCGCGGAGACGCAGCTCGACGTCGAATCGGACGATCGCCGATCGATCGACGGCCGAACAGGCGATCGTTTCCGAAGAGACTGCGTCTCCCTGTGGATGATAGCTCGCTAGTGGATGCAGACTCGAAGTAGGGTCTGCTCGAACTGGGAACGGGGATGGATAGTGGGCCCCGCGAACAGAGACAAAACGGGCCCGAGGAACTGTAAGCAGTTTCGCGAAAACAGAGTCGACCGATTCATAACTCGCTCTCGAGCTTCTCGCACGCCCCGCCGCTTATCAGAATCACTTATCAGATCGTTCCCCGGTCATCTATGTTAATCGTACCAATTATCCCGCTGATCCAGGCTCATCTTCACGACTCGAGCGCGACCATCGTTCGCTAATCTTCCGTTCATTAGCCGGATCGTTGCTTCTCACGACTTCAGACTTCCACGAATTCAACGATCAAGCTCCCGAAGATCTCGACATCCCTTTCAGACGCCGGTCTCTCGCACGTCATCGACGATCCAGCGATCGCTTCTCGATCGTCATCGCGTCGCCGAGGCAGGCTCGTCGTTCTCTCGCCTCGAAAGCTCGATTAACCGATAGTCGCGACTGCTCGGTCCGCTTTCGCGACTGGAATTTTTCCAATTTTTCAAACTTTTCCAATTTCTCCCCGGTCGATGCTGCGGATCCGCCTCGATCGTTGCGCGAGCAAGGAACCCCATAAATCTCGGACCGTTCCCGGAATTTATTCTCGAGCCTGGATCTCGTAGACGCACCGCGTATATATGGACGAATCGATCGCATCGATCAATTTTCGGGGGCCGCCGGGTGGGGAAGGGGAGTCGTCGTTGGATCGGAAAAAGCAAGCCGGATACCCCGCGAATCCCGGAGAACGGATTCGGTTTTTCCAGCCGAGAGAACGCGAGCCAACGATCAATCGTTCTCTCTATCCGTCTGTCTGTACTGTCTCTCTCTTCTCTGTCTCTCTATCTATCTACCACACACGAACATACGTCGACGAGCCAAGAAATCAAATCTCTATCTATGTATTATGTGTACAGGGTGTCCCGCGTTTCTCCGTATGTACCTCGGCAGCGTGTTCTTTTCAAACAAAAGTGAGCCAACGTTGTTCCATCGCAAATAGTCCGTGAAGCTTTGTTGAAAAATTACGAGAAAAATAGTAAAGAGACGAAAATTAATTACCGACTGGCATCGACTCGTCGATACAAAATTTCTGCGAACGAAGCCGGTCAATTTTTTCCCAAAATTCTTTTCCTAAATGCTATTACTCTGTAAAACAAATTATAAAAATCTAGTCATCGGTTGAAGGCTATCAAAGCATTTATGAATTTTTGCGATAGAAAATTTTCGTTTCCGATATTTTTCTATATTTTTGGTCGTAACATGCTGGCGGAATATCTACAGAAAAATGCGGGACACCCTGTATACATCAAACGATCTACATTTTCACCGAGAAGATCTATATAATACTCCAATAACGACTGATATGATATTGCTTCTGACAAAAAGGTACGCAACTTGTACGCGAAGTGGGTCGGAGGTGCAGCGAAAACACCCTCCATAACATCTCCGAATTCTCTCTCTCTCTCTTTCTCTCTCTCTCTCTATCTGTCTCTCTCTCTATCGGATCCCGAACGATATCGGGGATCCATCTGACCGATAAACGATAAGCCACACGACGACACACACGATACACGCTCCCAGACAATCTTCTATACCGGACCGGTTCGTTCCACGGCGGTTTCCCATTAATTCACGGTATTAGGCGAATCAGATTGCCTCTCTGTTGCGGCCACGAGCTCCTACGGAGGACGGTCTGCTATCGGTCGCACGACGTTTCGACGTTTCTTTCTTCGCTATTGCTGGATGATTGTTCGAAAGAGAGCGTCTCCGTCTAATAAGCACCAAAGGAGCATCCTCTGTCTTTTCTAGAATTTATTTCTATTTCTAGATTTTGTTAACAAGAACTGAATTTTGTCTCATATATAGAAAGAAATATCGTTCATATTTAGCAGAGAGTATGTATGAAATGTTTCTCACTGACTCGTGCAAGGGGTTCACAGGTTACTTGAACAGTTAACTGGGTCCTTCTGACCTAATATAGCATACGTGTTTTAATAAGACAAAATTAAGGGTTGAATATGGAAACCACCGTGACACGACGGTTCGGACGGACAGTTGGCATGCCTTCGCTTTCCCGCCTCGCTTCTTTCTCCGACTCGGTCTGTCCTCGTCGCCGGCGTTTGTCGAGCAGGGGACCGGGAACACTGGGAATGCAAGCAAGCAAACACACTTGGGCCTAGACGGGTAGATCGCGGGCCTCTGCGGGCCTCGCAGCATGCTGTGAATGGCCGTGTTTCAAGAGCTGCTCGAACCCGAATATTCCCGAACAATAGAGACACGCATCTGCTTGACCAACAGAGTCCGGCATAGCAATCGCGAGCACAGAGACACGCAGACACGCACACAGAGCCTCGAGTTTTCGTTTGGAGCGATACGAGAGCAGCCTGGCCTAAACCGTCGCGATTCTCTCGAGCCTCCCTCTCGAATCTCGAACCAGAGAGAGATCGACCACACGAGCACATACACAAGCACGCAAGCTCGCACGCACGCACACCGAACGAGAGCGCACCGAACACACGCACACACTTTCTTTCCGACGAACCACCTGCACAGGGTGTCCGAAAACGTAGCAATTTTTTCGAACGGCTGATTCCTGAGGCGATTAACAGTAACCTGTCCCTTTACGAAAATGTTCCCCGTGGCTTCGACAACGAGTAGACCGTGGAAATAAAGATTATCTTCGTCGATCGCAGTAAACAGAAGTTGCGAAGAAAATTCATTCTTTCTTGAATAATTTTAATGAGGTGAAATTAACGTGTCCTTACTTAAGTGTGATCGTTGATAGCTCGTTAAAGTAAAGCTGCGGGGAACATTTTGGCCAAGGGAAAATTGACTCTCCGCGATCCTCGGAATCGCCTCTGGAAATGGGAGATTGTCGCCACGTTTTCGAGACAGCCTGTATATACGTATAATTTATATCGGACACGCATTCGCACGCCGCTGAAGCATGCCGTTTAACAGTGTTTCTCTTTTGCGAACCGTTCACGACGCTTCTGGCACGGATACACGCCAAGCCGAGCTCTCGAGAAGGAGCCATCAGAAAGGTAAACACACCGAGGACCATTTTTCTCCTGGCACCGACGTACAATCTCGTCTTGAGAGCATCGGCGGAACACGCTCGCGGGTTTATTCACTGGTTGATTGATTGACTGATTAATCACGATTGTCTCGCATGCTGAACACATGCACTAGAGTGCTCTCCCACTTAGAACCAACGGAATCCCCTGTCCTCGATCCACCCCGTCTTTTGTCTTCTGTCTTCTGTCTTCTGTCTTCTGACTACTGTCTTTTGTCTTTTGTCTACATTCTCTTTCGTCTTATTACGATTTTGTTACTTCGTCTCTCTATCTCTCTCTCCTTCTAAAACTTCTTTGTCTATCCGTCTATCTATATCGCTCTCTTCTCCGTTTTTTGTTACACGTGAAGACACGTGTCCTCGAGCTCCTCCTCGATCTACACCCTGTCTCGCGATCTTCATTCTCTCCGAGAAGATGCGTGGATCTTCCCGAGCCTCTTCCAGAAGACTATAGCGACTATAGTTGGCGACGCGGTTGGACCGGATCGACGCAGCGGGAACCTCGTCGACGGTGACGGTGATTAAACAGGCGTCGCATCGCGTCGCCTAATTGGAGCGAACCTCGCGCTCGTTTAATCGCCGCGCTAACGATCCGTCCCCGCCTGCCAAATACAGTAAACGAGCATGACTTTCACTCCACGTTTTCGGAGACTCGTTGCGTCGATCCCGGTCGATCCATAGATCTGCGACCACTGGAAACTCAAGGTCTCCGATATGCCCCGGTGTAGATGTTTCCACAGCGATCTTAAACCTCGGTCGGTCGGACTGCATTCTAGTATAGACGTTCGTAGAAGCTACAATAGTGCACTGCGGATCTTTATGCATCATGTTATAAACAGGGTTTGCTTTTTCTAGTACCGGAATAACTATTCAGTATCGTTATAACGTTATTCGTTAACGCGACTAATGCGATTTATATTATTCTAATCGAAGCAAAACTTTCGATCTCAAGAATCCTTTTATATCTGATCTCGTTGCAACATGTAATGTTTTTTAATACATTCGAATGTAACTTATGAAAAAGTTCCAGAAGCTATACGCACCCTGATTATAAAAGATCTTCGATGCGTATCACCGTGCCGCGTAGAAGCGAATAGAGAAGTATGCAAACCGATCGGGGATTAATTAGCGGACAGATCTTGGGTGATCCAAATTCTCGATCGAGATGCGTCACTGCTCCGTGGAGCCTTCTCGGCGCCGAAATTTCGAGCAGTCTGTCCACTCGTTTTGATTCTACTTCTACTACTTCTACTTTTCTCCTTCTTCTTCTTCTTCTTTTTCTTGTTGTTGAAGCTTCTGTCTCCTTGTGACTCGCACGAGCGCTTCTCTAGCACGAACTCTCGAAGCCCGTATCTCGTCCGAAATCCCAGTCGAAGACCTCGAACGAGAGATCCTCCGGAATCCTCGAGAGTTCCGAAAGTTGCTCGTTCAAGATCGCGACACCGTCCAGGATCCCTCGGGATCCTCGAACGCATCTCGATCGGCACGTCTCGATCGCGAGATCCCGGCCTTGGCACGGGTCGATCGTCGATCCCTCTTCTCGACGTCCCTCGACATCCCAGATCCTCTGTCGATCGTCGTCTTTGTGTGCTCTAATCCAGCTGCGAGCTCTGTCGTGTGCAAGCTCCGTCCCAATAACCTTTTTACCTCCGATATAACCGATCCCTCGTTTGTCTCGAGAACCGACGACGAACCCGACAAACAGCAACCCCGTTTCCCCCACTTCTCCGTTTGTCTGTCTGAGAATTACACAATTTTGCGTATGCCGCTCCATAATTGTCTGCGCCGATCTCACTGAAAAACGCTCTGCGTGCTCCAGGTCGGAGCACGAAGAAGGGCGACGGCTCTCAGGTGAAGGAATCGACCGACAGCAGCACAACGATCGAGGACGATGACGTTAAAGGTAGGACACCCAACCTCCTCACTCTCTATCTCTATCTCTCTCTTTCTCTCACTCTATCTCTCACTCTTTCTATCTCTCTCTCTATCTCTCTCTCTCTCTCTGCCTCTCTCTGTCTATTAGATGATTCTAGCATCCCTTCCCCTTAGGGGAACGATCCCCGAACTTCGGGGATCTCCGTGAAACAACGCGCACGACTTTTCTTTATCATTTTTTTTAATCGACGACCAACTCGACCACCCAAGAATCACGAACTTTAGGCTCTGGCTGCACCGTGAAGGTGCGTTTTATGCGATCGGATCTTGCCGATCCGCAGTCGACGCGACTGCTTCTCGGAGGAAGACCGCTTTAGCTTCGGTCTCGACAAGACGTAGTCTTCGCAGCGAATCAGACCCTTGAGCCGGTAGTTCAATTTCTGAGAGTTCAATTATTCCTTTTGTATTATATTTCCACTGTATTGAACCGGTACGAGGTGTTGAGACCGAAACGAAGAGCTCCGATGAAGCTATATTGGGCGGTGTTTCTTGGAGAAGCAGAGCCTAGAAGACGAAGTTGTGTTCGAGTAGTAGACGAAGAGTAAGAAGACCGGTTAGCCACGGCCGCCACAATGGCCGCCGTCAGCGAGAACAACAGGTTCTCGCGTGCTTGTGCCCTACTCCACCCCTTTCGGCCTGGTCGGAGCCCGCGAGGCCATGTTTTCGGTCCCCGCGGACCGAAGGCGCGACGATATGGCGGGCAGAGCACTGCGCGCGCATATCGGCCTATTATTAGAGAGATAGTTCACCCGGCTCACACGCAAATCGATCGTTGGACGATAGCTCGAGCAGCTAAGTATCTACCTGGTTGCTTTGCCCCCTTCTACGACCCTCTAGCCTCGCATTCGCGTGGCCCTGTCCTTTGACCCGATCCCGATCGCGTCGCGTCGGTCCCCGGACCGCGCAGGCTGCTCTCACGGATCACCGGAGATCCCTCGAAAGATCACCGGAGATCTCTCCGAAGAACGATCGCGAGGGGGCAGCCTGCGCCGGCGAAACTGTGACGGAGGTTCGTCGACGGAGACGTTCGACGGCGAAGGTTTTTCCGCGCGTGGACACGCGGCTAAAAATACGGGAACCGTGTGTGCTCGCGGCACGGTCAGCTCGTTTTTATGGCGGACAGGTGCGATGAAACGAACTGCCGAGGACCAATCGATACCGACATAAACATCCAGCCGTTCTGACGCGGTAATTCCCGTCGCTTTGTGAGACCCGTCAGGCGAACCGAGCCACGGTTCTTTTTTCAGAAAAACCCACCCTCTGCAGCTTCGGATACTAATCGAATCATCCGTCGCGCGGCCTCGGTAATCGCGGCCGCGTCTCGGCCGGTCCCGAACGAGCCTCAAAATACAGCAGCAGGCGAAGTAAAACTGTAGCCAGCTTTTTCGGAAGAACTCACCACCGAGAAACGATGCTGCGATTGGACCCTTCGCTGTCACACTGGTTCAAAAATGGCCTAGAGTTCATTTCTCGAAAGAGTAAAGTTTTAAGAATTAATTCGATATACTTATAAGCGAGATATCGAGTTCTAGTAAAGGAAATAATGTTCTAGAATGTTTAAGTTATATTCTCAAATTTTTTGGCCTCGATAACGTCACCAGGGTGAACCGTTTCTTTCTAAAACGTGCTCGGACGAACCTCCGTAACAAGTCTCCGTCTCTCAGTCTGCAATGTAGAGCTTCGCTCACCGAATTTGCTACAAGACCTCCCGTGGACCTCTGTCTGTCTCTCTTTCTCTCTCTCTCTTTCTCTCTCTACCACTTTCTCTCTATCTCTGATCTTTCTTTCTTTGCCTGAACGGATAAATCCATCGGTGAATCTAATAATCGGGGACCAGTGATGGGCACCACGAACGATAACCGAGACAAAGACCGCCTCGATAGAGGCTCTCGCTCATCACTGTCACAGTACCATGATTCACAAAGACACGGTGTAAATACGGAAAACGATCCGACGATGCGACGATACCATATATATTTGTTTCGCACCCTGTCGTTCACCAAACGGAAACGGTCCGCGACGAAACACAGAGACAGACACCACGCAGCAAACACGCGCGATCCAGTCCCAGCAGATTGTACATAGAAACAACTCCGTAGAGCAGCTGCGCAATCAACGAGACCAAGCAAACCGCTGATTTCCGTCCAGCAACGATGCTCACAAATCCATAACACGTAGCTCGTCGTTTTTTAGGAACGCACGCGTCGATCGTGGCACCAATCAACGCATCCGAACTTGTTTCGGATCACACTGTCGCCGGCGATTGGGCCCTTCCGGGCCTGGTTGCGGTCTGCGGTGTCGGGGCCTCGTCGAAACCCCGCAGAATTCGTTTCGACAGATCATAGAACTCGGATCTTTGTTCAAAATTTAAATTGTCTAAGCTGTTGTAAAATTGTCTTCTAGTTTCCCATTTAATCTATTCGTTCTTGTCAGAAAACTGTGAGAACAAGATAATTATTTACGCTTCTAGTTTCTGCGAAATTGTATCAAAATCAGGACATATGAAATCGTTTTAATTTATCATTATTAGATCGGAAGAATTGAACAGAGTTCTCTGATTCATTTAGCAAAGCTTCGAAGAGATTCCAGCGGCAGGCCCCGGCGCCGAGGACCCGACACAACTTACACAATCATTCCCCAGCCCAGTCCTTTTCTAAGCCACTCCATCGAGAGCGATTAGGATCGCGCGGTTCGTCTTTTCGGCGTCTGGGTGCTCGTGATGATTGCTTCTCCGGATTCGCGGAAGAGATAGCGTAGACTCGCGACCAACGCTCGGGAGATTTCGTGAAGGTGAAAGATCGCTCCATGGGGGAACGCGGGAGCAAGTAGTACGAGCTCGAATTGGTCAGACACGCAGGCCTCAGGACCACGGGCGGCGACCACCACCGTCTCTCTCTTTCTCCTTTTCTCTCTCTCTCTCTCTCTTTGTCTCTTTGTTTCTCTATCGTCTCGCACGCACCTACGTTCGCTGTCTATAGCAGCACCGCAGTCTACTATAGAATCAGCGCTGTGGAGAGAAGAAAGAATCTTCGAATTAGCTTTAATTAAGCTCTAACCCCTCGCCGTATAATTTCGTTTAGACTTGCGGCGATTAGAACGTTCCTGAAAATAATGGAAAGTGTTATAGTTATTCTGACGGCGGAAAAAGAGATTTTGATTTCGCTGTACAATTAGAGACATCGGTCTATACTATCACTGTCAAGGGGTTAATTAAGACGCGTACACGGCGGTCCGGAAGAAGCTGCGAGCTGTTTTATCACAATCTACGCGGCGTTATCGAGCAATCGAGTCTACAATCTGCGAGGAGACGGCTCTCGGAGCTCCGCCGCGACCATCGTGTACGTTTCCCAATGAAAACAGGCGAGAGATGTGTGTCCCTTGGACAAACGAACGAGCGAGCTCGGTCAAGGGTTGAATCGCGCGAATTCGTCGGAAAAGTGTTAGGACTGCCTCGATTGGATCGGGGAGGGTAGGTTCAACGAGGCCGCAGACCGTGGAGAGTAATTACAGAGAGTGATCGCGAGAGCAACGTAATCGATCGCGGGAACACGTTCGAGATAAGTCGGAAGACGGATCCCCCGGGGATCCGAGTCATTCTTCGATAGGTTACTTTCGCAGGCTCGCGGCAAATTGCGAATCACCGTAGATGCGCTTCACTTAGAGGAAACGATCGAGTCGCGCGACGAATCGGGATCGTGATCGATCGATCGATCGTTGCCAGACGACTCGCTTAGCTTTCGCTTTTCTTCTTCCAGAGTGATCACCGCTGATCATCGCTGTGATATCTTTCTCACTTTCTCTTTATCTCGATCTCCGGCCTGCCAGCCGAATTCGTCGATCGACGGATCAATCTGCCGATCGAGGATCGATACGCCGATCTACCGCTTTCGTTGTCGTGTTCGCTTGCGTTAGAAACGTTCCAGACACGCGGTTGGCAGGCCCGAACGTTTCCGGGTCCTTGTGTCTTCGATACCTTCTAATTATTTATTTATTCATTCTTTGAAGACTTGATAAAAGTAACGAAATTTTGTATAACAATCGCGCGAGTAATAGTAAAGAGAAAATATCTTTTATTTGGCGTCTTCGATATCTCGTTTGTGTTTTACTGTTTCGGTAAGATCTCTCGATCGATAGATCGGAGGACGCAAGGACCTCCGCGTTTGTCGCGTCTCGCGTTCTCATCTCTGCGCTCTAGCGAGCCGGTAGCGATGCTAGCGAGCTATAGAACGCGTTTAGATCAGCTTACAAGCGATCGCCGCGCATCGGCGAGCAGAAAGCTGTTGTTTCTTTGTTTTCCATTGATTGTTCTTAGAACCTTTTCAGTTGATGTATCTCGGTAGTTCGCCCTCTGTCGCGACACGGTCGTCCACTGTGCACCAGACACTCGTTACCGTCACGAAGATGTTCCCTAGCACGCTGCTCGTGCCTTGGAAATGTTAGCCAAAGTTTCTCTTTGTACGTCTCTCTCACACACACTATCACGCTCTCTGTCTCTCTCTCTCACTCACTCTCTGTTTCTTTCTGTTTTCCGTTCCCATTTACGCATCGACTACGCTGTCTAGCCACACGGGAACGAAGCCACCATTCCCTTTTCTGTCCCTTAGGACTGTACACCAGCGCGCACACACAGACACACACGAGACTCGCTCTATATCTCTCCAATTTCACCGGCACCAACCACGTCGACACGATCTACCGTCACACACCGGTGTTATGGATTTATGAACGCCACCCTCCATCTTTTCTTCGTTTTTTTTCTCGCTCTGTCTCTCCCTCTCTCGCTCTGTCTCTCACTCTCATTCTCTCGCTATCTCTCAACTCTATAACGCTGTTTGGAAGCTTCTGCTAGAAACCCTCGAACACTCCGCTTCGCATCGCGCGGCTCCCCCGGCGAGGAGTCGTCCCGCTTGCAGCTAGAACCCAGCCGCATGCCGCTTGCATCGGTCCCCGCTCGTTTCTGCATGCCGGTGCATGCCGGTGCATGCCGGTGCATCGACGATTCCCTCGGATTCCGAGTCGAGCGTTCAACATCGCGGTAATACCCGGGACGCGGTTTCCCGGCCCGCCGGACTTTCTCCCTATCGGTTCTCTTCCGGTTTAGCCCGCGCGATCGCGAGAGGATCAGAACCTAGAATGATCTCTGAAGCTTAAATCTATCTAAAACTTGATAGACTTTACTGCGGATCTCTACGACTCTATATGTCGGACCTGCGAAGCTCCGTGGACTTGTTGTACGCAGGTATTCAGCTGAGATAAAGGTTCGAGAGCTTGGTAGACCTAGAGAAACGTTGCCATTGCTCCATGGATCGATTGGAGAACCGATAGCGTGAAAGATCCCGGATGAAACCGAACAGGACGCGTTCCTCGACGTAACCCGAGCACCAATCTCCAGCCCTATATGTCCCTGTTTGTCCGGGAAACTTGGACGCAGCCTCGAAGACGCTGGCAAAACGCCCGATCGAACGTCCGCCGTTGAAACTGCACCCTCCAGCACTCGGTGCCTTGGTCTGTTACCCCGTTCGTTCCTTCTTTCGTCCCTTTCTTTCTGTTCTCCTTGGTTTTTTTCTTTTTTAATTGGGACCGGCTGATATCAGGCTGACTATCTCGGCTGCGGGACTCTCTTTCTGTCTCTCTGTTTCTTTCTTTCTCCTTTTCTTTCTTCCTTTCTTTCTTTCTTTCGCGGCGATCGATACGCCCCACCGGCAGCAATAATATCGTCTCTTTGTTGCGCAAAACAAGCCGGAATAATTGCTCCCTGGAATCTTTTATCCGGGACAACGGAGCGCGAAACGAAACCGTTGCGCGCCGGTAGCCGAGAGAAAGGAAACGGGGGCAGCGGACGCGCTCGACATATATCATTAATTTTTCGAAGAGTTTTTTTTAATGAAGCCCGATGGGAGCCGGCGGACCGTGTAACGCGCGAAAATCGTCTTCGCGGAAGCGATACTCCGCGGCCGGGTGTATCGATCGTCCGGAAACCGGAAGCCGAGGCGTCGCTCTCGTCCCGCCGAGGAGTCTTTTATTGTTTAACTTGTTCGCCGCCTTCTTCTTCCTCTTCACCCCTCTTATTTCCCGCGCCCCGAACGATCAATGTCCACTCCCGTTTCCCTCC
>CM052156.1:7264787-7296650 GCA_028455555.1 Augochlorella aurata | reverse complement strand
AATCGATGAAAAATGGCGCAGCCGAATGGGAGAAGTCGGCTCCTGAGGGGCTCAGTGACGAGCTTTTCGGGCCGAGCTTTTGCACCCTGTCTGTTTCAGCTTCCGCTAACTCGTACCTAGGATTTACCGTCTCTCTCCAGCCTCCTCTCGATCCGCGCTAACCAATCGGTCCGCGATCAATGGGATCCGATCCAGAATCCCCGAGAATCGATCAACCTCCCGCGAATCCGAGCCAAAACAACGATCGATATTAGCACTGAATCTGCCAAGGCTTCGAGATTTTCTATTTTACAATCTAGGAACATGATTAGCCGGTTCCACTAGCCTATATACCACGTAATAATATGCTGACGAGTTCGGATGCTCGGCAGGTTCGGTGTTAATAAGAATCGTCGGTGACAGGGAAAGTAACCAAGCACGCATGATCTTTCCGAAGAAGATACCGCGACGAGTCTACTCGCGTTTTGAGAAGAGACGATTAAGGGTAGGGGCGATCAGGTGAGCAGTTGGCATCGAGTATTCCCGTTCGAGCGTAGCGATGGCGGCGCGCGTGGACGCTGGCTGTCAACGGAAATACCTGGCCGTTTGGCACCGCTTGGAAATAGATTGGCAGCAGTTCGCGACGAGCGGCCCGCTCGACAAACGCTCGCTCGATCTTCGATTTTCCTTCCCGTGTTTTCTTCCCCTCTGTCTTTCCGTCTCGCGGTCTTTCCGTCCGGGAGGTCGACCCGTTGCTCCGCAGAGCGACGCGGAAGTTCTTTCTTCCCCGGTTTTCTATACCCTCATCCTGTCCGACTTCTTCTCACCTTTCATTTCCGGGCGGCGCGGCGAAGCGAACGAGCGGGCTCTCGCGGCAGTGATAAACGCGATCCAGAGGAGATCTAGTGGTCATAGTTCTCGAAATGTCGGCCGCTGCCAGTCTGCCCGGCTCCTCGAAGCAGCCTGATAATCACGGTGAGCCTCCGTGCGATGGGAACTCGAATTCGCCCCGGATCTGTGATCGAACGGTGATCGAGGAGTGAAAACGTGGTTAGATCGACGGATCTTCACCCGGTCGCGAGTGCTCTTCGTCTCCGGGAGCTTCCGCTCTGCTCCCAGGAGCATTCGTTCGAGTTGCGATCGAAGCAAGAGACTGTAAACCTTTTGCACGTAGATTATCCTGCGTGGGCGTGGCTTCGGCGCTCCCACGTCTCGCGGTGCTTTGACGTCCTGTTTACGTCAGGAGAGAGAGCGGTCCGATTCAAAGGAAGAGACTCTTCGCTTTTCTAATTTGTTGAGAAGGCTTAGCCTGCCTCTGTGCGTAAATTACGACAAGAGAAACGATTGCAATTCGGACGAAGAGGATCTCGACCTTTTTCATTCGAAGAGTAGGTCTTTTACGTTATTCTTTGTACGTAGGCTACTCCGCGTGGGCGTGGGCTTCGCTGCTCCCACGTTTTTGGAAATACGACATCCACTCTCGGTTCGATAAAAAGTTCTCAGTTCCATAAGAAGATAATTTTATTGAATTATAAATATTCCTTATTTCGACATTGTTATCTGTCTCTTTCGAATGTCTGACTTCCACGACTTGCTTCCACTTGCTCGCATTTGGTCGCGAGTGGGCGTGGCTTCGCTGCTCCGGGGCCAGGACAGCTGGTTCCAGGGCTACCAGTGATCTCGTAAGAGAACCGAGAGACCAGGAACATTGTTTGGCTTACTGGCCACGAGTGCAGCTCCCGCTCGTTTAAACACGGCCGCGAGCGCGCGCGCGTTGCTATGAATCACTCGACAATTTATGTCTGTAGCCGAGCTCACGGCTTCTGTCCGGTGAATGGAGAGCCGGCCGGCTGAACGTGCTAACGTTACGAATTCATTAGTTCATCCGATTATAGTCCTCTCGCGTATGCTTAGAGGCGTAACGCGCTTACCTTGGCTCGGACGAAAATTAACCGTGAGTCCGTCGTTCGTCGTTCCTCTTGCCAGAAATATCTTCTCCGATGTAATCTCGGTCCGCGCGGCTAAATTCTCGAAAGATTTCTCTAATAAAAGACTTCTCGCTCCTCGATCTGTTCGGTTCGCTGGATCGCCGGGCGATTCGTCCGATGGTTGGTTTCTCGAAAACCGTGTAGAAGTCGATCTTCGATCGGAACGTCGCGTCGGTTGGGTGTCAGGATCGCGGGCCAGCGAATTGCGATCTATTTCCGGAGCTTAATCGTGTCTATGTCGGCGGCCGCTGTGAAAACCTATCGCGGGCAACTATTCTCGTTCGACGTAGGAGAGGTCGGCCAACGCGAGCGTTTCCGCTTCGGTTCTCGATTCTCGACGTCTCGACGTCTCGAGGCGGACCGCGCGTCGAGTTTCCTCGTTTGCTCGGCTCGTGTGCCACGCCGACAGATCGGACCAACCAGGCTGAACGGGACCAGCTGCACGCGCGAGTGTGATCGGTTGTTCCTCGTTGTGATCCTCGATTTCGACGCGAGATGCCTTTCGTCGATCGACTGACCGAGGTTCTGGATCGAGGTACGGTAGTGCACGCACGACACTGAATCGAAACAAGTTTATTTAATCGTTTCCTACGAGAGAGTTCTTAATTATTTTAAAATAAAAATTTATGAGACAGTTTATTTCGTGTAATTGAAACAATAGAATACTTGTGCTCGTTGAGTGTGCGCTACCGAACCCTGACGACGCGTTTCGCAGGTCAATTGCGACCCGGTCTTCCTAACGCAATCCCGATCTGTCCGAGAGTCGCACAAGTCGAGGCATCTCCCATTCACGGGAAGTTTCAGGATTGCTCTTAACCCACCCCGATTGTCTAACGATCAAGGCAGACCCCGGTTGGACTTGCATCCTCCGATCGGCTGGCGATTGCATCTCGGATCTAAAACAGTTACACGCCCCTTCCTCCGTAACAGTTTCAAGACTCGAAACCTCTACCATAACCGTTTTCAACGAGAAGGAACTAACCATCATAGACCCATTCATGACTCGGTCTAGGGCATCATCTTGTCCAATTAACAAGCTCCGATTAAAGCCTGACTAACACGTTCGTTAATCCTCGGTGTCTGGTTAACCAATGGCATTGTTAATCTCGATGGGCCCAACTTACGACTCGGTCTAGTTTCGTCAGCGAGAGTGTTCTGTGGACTCTGTTGCGTTTGGAGAGCTCCCCTTCGCTGACTCTTCTAATCGGTGACTATTCGAAATCTTCGGGAAAGGCCCCGCCTCGCAGGGCACACCCCCGAACAGCCCCAGCGCCGTGTCCGCGTTCGCCAGGGTGGTCGGCGCGGCGAGCCAGACCAACAACCCGAACAAGCAACCCCAAAACCAGGTTCAGGGGAGCCCCCTTGGATTAGCCGCGGTCCTCCTACAGGGAGCGCAAGGTAATTCGGCTCTGCCGATCGCGATCAGCCTCAGGGAGGAACCCGTGCTCGAAACTCACAGCGAGTCCTCTCTGCCGAGACGACCGGTTCGTTCTTCGGCTCCGCGGGCCGAGGGCAGGCTCGAAGGCGGTGCCAAACGCGACGTCGAAGGATGGACTGGTCGTCTCCGGACGGGAGACTTTCTCTTGTCACTTCCGCCTACGCCAGCGTCGCAACAATGTTCGCAAGTTCTCTTGGCCCACCAATGCGTTGACGAAGACCGCGATGTCCTACTAACGAAGGCGAGTCGCGCCGTCGCGACTACGCCTAGCAAAGCCTGTAGGGAAACAAAGGGACGATCTACGAAGTCTGTCCTCTCGGCGAGAGGGTTCTCGCGAAGTCCGCTCGCGAATTCTGCTCGCGAACGCCGAAGAAGGAAGCTCCGATAAACGAGCGCGCGATGATTAACCGCGAGCGTCGACGATGATTAACGTCCAGCGATATCGCGTGGACCGGTCTTGTATTTTGCATTCGTGAAACGTCCAGTTTCACGAGACTGCGCCTTAGAAGACTATGCAGCGTGCGAGTTGCGTTGTAGACGATAATCGAGTATCGTTTCGCTCTCGAACCGTAGAAACGAGACCGAAGAGCGAGTCGGTGGCCGGAAACCGGTGAGTCTGACTGTTTAATTAGAGTCGAAGCATGACTTGGATTTACTTTTGTTTCCTCCTCTGTACGATCTCTATACCCCGTTCACGACCGAGACACTCACTTTTCGAACGATCTCTGTCACACGCTTCTCGATATACTATGCCGAATCACCCTGTTTTGCTTGGGCCCCCTATCGTCACTCTCCGAATCACTCACGCCATTCTTTCGACCGCCATCACCCGTCGACTGTGTCCAATTTTCATTCTTGTACATGGACGACACTCTCTCTCTTTCTCTCTTTCTCTCTTTCTTCCTCTCTTTCTTTCACCGAAAAATCGACGTGCTTCCTAGTACTGTCTGTGATCTGGATTAACAGTTTGTGATCGATCCACAGTTCTGTCACACGCTCTATCTAATCTTGGACGGTCTCTCTCTCTCTCTCTCTCTCTCTCTCTCTCTCTTTCTCTTTCCCTCTCTTTCTCTACCTATCTCTATCTATCTCTGTCGAGCGGCCAGGGAACGCCTCTGCATTTTACCGATTCGCTTTAAATGCTCTTTCTATTTTGATTATCTCTCTTTCTTTTCGAGCTTCCGAACCGCCGCACTCTCGATCGAACAGGATTTCCGCGGAGCTTCTCGACGATTTATTAACACATTCGCGACAGGCGCCGTTCGTTGTTCAAAATTCTAAAACCTTGAAGTTAAAAATCCCTAGAGAAAACATAATGAATTCACGGAGTGCGTGGAAATGTTGGAGGGACACCACCTTTCAGGAAAGAATTTATTTAATTTCCTGTTGATTTATTCAACAAATTAACAGCCTGTTACTTTCGCATCTTTAACATTTCGTTTCGAAAGGGTGTCAGTTTGAAACGTCTGGGCTTCCTGTCGCGAGAGCGTTGATCCTGATCATGACGAGTGTCGAGGGCGACGCCAATGGCGGATCCTTGAGTAGAGGGCCGCCGGTGCGCGGGAGGCGAGAGTGTTGCGGCTCGCAGGGGCTCGAGGGAGTTACGCCGGTCGGGAATAGAAACCCAGAAGAGAGCACGGGGACGAAGCTGTTCTCGGTGGCTGACAGTAGCTCGTGTTTTGGTTTGCTTGGTTGCATGACTAGCTGGCATCGCAGGGAGCGGTAGCAGCAGTGGTAGCAGCAGCAACAGCCAGAACAGCCAGACAGGCGCCTCACCCTCATCCCCGGCAGCTGTCTTCATCGGCAACAACCACGCGACGACGCCCACGGCATCGTCGCGACGCTACGACTCCGCGAGCAACGGTCTGTAATCTTCGCCTCTCTTCGACCTCTCTGCTGTCACAGGAGAATCGGGAATTTTTTCACGAATTCAACCGCTTAAGCGACCCACGAAAGTCGAGAAACCGGGCTAAAATCATCCATCTTGTTGCGCGACATTAATTTTTAACTAGGTCTCGAAATTCATTTTTATCCTCATACGTACACAACGATCTAGGATTTTTAGAACACGAGAGAGTCGAGCTAATATTTCCTACGATAAATTGTAAATTTAATTGTCCACTTTCAGTTCCATTAATTAATTATTTTGATATGATATGGTTTGCTGAAATATTTCATTTGGTCACGAATGAATCGTTAGGATGGGCCAGTCGCTTAAAGGGTTATCCTTCTCAAACGGGTTTCAGCTTCGAGAAGATCCGATTCTTCTGACCAGCACAGCAGAGAGAATTCGTCGATCTCTACCTATCCCCGCCCACGCGAGATTCAGCCGGCGGGCTCGGTACACACGATCCCGATGCTCCACGCGTACTTTTCAAATCCCTCGGAGCTTCGTTCCCATGGTATCAATTGCACGATTCCGGTCGTAAAGGGACGATTTTCGAAAGTTTTGCACGTCGCTGGAAGTCGACACCGTGTGTACCCGGGTGCCCGCGGCCATTTTGAGATCTCGGTGGCGCGCCGGTTGACCAGTCCTGTGTGTTTCTGCATGTTCCGGTTGTGCACGCATCGCTGGCATGACGCATCGATTACCGAACAATTGCATGCGACCGCAAACGAAACCGAATACCGAATGATACCCGCTCAGAACCGGAAGTTCGACGAGTCGGGACGGCTGGGTACGTGCAGCTTGGTCCGGCCGAGGGTAGTCCCATGGAAGACGGTAAGAAGAAGAGCACCACCGGCGCCGGTAAGGTCGCAGGGACCGGGAAAAGTAAGGGCACGAAGGACGAGGACGTCTGCTCGAAGCATAAACGGTGTTGCTTGTCCTGAGAGACGCGACCTCGAACTCCGATCGATAGATCTCCTTCGCGGCCGAGATGTCTCTCTCTCTCTCTCTCTCTCTCTCTCTCTCTCTCTCTCTCTTTTGTCCAGTAGCTACGACGAACTTCCGTCGGAACGATGCACTTTCTCGCATGCACACATTCTAGAATCGTAGAACTTAAGAGAACTATTTATTTTTCGAGAAGAATTTTGAGATCCGCGCTGCACACGGTGAAGTACTCGCCTTCGAAAACTGGTCGCAAATTCATCGAAAAGATCTTGCAAGAGATTCATAAATTTTGGCCAACAATCGAGAGCAATTACTCCGCCGTGCGACGTCAAGACATACTACTCGTTTAGCTTTAATCTGCAACAGAGAATTGATCTAGATTTAGAGGATTTCGAGGTCGTTCTAACGCCACGAAGAAGCCCCCCGCGCATCCCTCTCTTTCAGGGACGGTCGGCGCTCGCCTGCCCTCAAGGTGTCCCGTTCGTTTTGGACACCCGGTATTTTGCTGCACCTGGTATTTTTCTTTGTCTTGGTAGACGGTTCATCGCCGCGACCGCATCGTCGAACGATCTTCCTCTATCCTTCTCGAACCAGCAATCTTATCTTACGGTTTTTCGATCGCCTTCGGAGCGATCGAGGATCGAAGAGATCGCGATCGAAGCGTTCGTTCCGCGAGACGGTCGTGGCACTGCTCCCCGCAGCAAGTAGTCACGGTTTTAATTTCGGCGGACGGTGAACCGTAAGTAGTAAGTATCGATCACGGTCAGACAATGAATTCCAGCAGGAACGGGCCGGGTCTTCCGTGGCGGTCCCAGGACTCTCTCGCCAACTCGCACGAACCTACCGCGCCGTATCTTTCCGCAGACGAATTCCCCGTGTCCGTTTTACGCTCTCTTTTCTCGGTGTTAGAGACACGTGGGTGCCGCACTCGCGTGCGTGGCCGCACGCACAAAGGATTCCTTTGCGTGGAACGTATCCCTGCCGTTTCTCCCGCATTCCGTATGCCGCAGATACTCGCCGCGCTCGTCGACCATCTCGAGCCGCCGTTTCCTCGAGCCACGGAAAAAATCTCTCGATCGGACTCTCTTCTCTTTTCTCGCGGCAAGAGACGATAACGATTCGGCGACGATATAGCCTCGCGGGACCGGAAACGGAGCCAGCGAGATGGCCGATGAGGCCGCGTCGCGTAGGATGATCGTATTAGGCGCTGATCCACGCAGAACGCTACAGATCCACGTGTAATAATCCATTGTGTAGGCGCAAACTGTGAACGTATTTACCAATAAATCTTGTGAAACCCAATACCGTTGTGTTGTGTGAACCACAGGGGGATCGAAAGAATGCTCCGGACAGGCTTCGTAGCTAACAACACACCACTTAATCCATTGCGCTAGTCCGCTGGATCAGAGATCGCAGAACCCAGAAATCTCTCGCGAGATCTCGAACCGTCGCGACGCCACGCGACGCGCAATTCCGCGAGGACAGCTAGCGATTCGCGATCGGATCCGGTAAGCCCCATCTTGGAACGATCTCTCGAGGCAGCTGCGGACCGACTGGGAAGAAGAGCAAGGATAAATAACGAGAAAACGATGAGGACGAGATGGAACCGGAGGAGACGGTCGATCCTCTTACGAAACTCGCGGGGATTAAGCTCCGCGCGGCGTTTCCGCTCGCGGCAGTTTTCCCTCGTTAACGCGTCCCGCGATCCCCTCGTATCCATCCCCCGTGTCGTCGCATTACCAATAGAGCACTCCCGTTTGTCTCCGTCGTTAGCCGATTCGTTTAGCCAATAGGGAAGAGTGCCTGCTACTCGATAGCGTCGCGCTGTGTCCCCAGAATCGCGACGGCGAGGGAAAACTCGAGTGGAATTTTCGAAATTGTGATCTTTCGAACGATAGCTTCGACCGGAGAGTCGATTTAAATGAACCGAGCAATAAACGGCGACGGTGAAACGATCACGGAGAAACAATTCGGGCTAGTTCCGGGCCGCGGATCTTAATCTCGCGCCACGAGAGAGCTTCAGTCACGCAGAATGATCCTCCCGGCTTCGCAGAAACGTTCATTGAATATCGAGAACGGTATCTATACATATATATGTGTATGTATTTATATATATGTATATATATTATATATATTGCTTGTAGAAATAAGAATCGTGTGTCCTATCAAGACCTGCAGCCAGCTCTCGACCAACTCCCAGTGCTCAGGTAACGAAAAACCAAACACCTCAGAAAATCGTCTAAACACCGAGACTCCGAGCCGAGAAACCACGGATCGCCGCGATCCACGGACAATCGAAGAGAAACTCTCCGTGAATCTCCGCGGTCCCTTTCGCGAGTCGACGAGAAAAAAGACAAAAAAGAAACCGATAGGACTGCGAGGGCAGCATTACACGATGGTGGTGGTCGCAGAAATAGTTGCGAGAACGAACCCTCGCGCCGGATCTTTCTCATTTTCTTTTGCCGCGCGACTCTCAAATTCCGCGAGAGCAAGACCATCTTTTTTTTCTCGTTCTTTTTAACCGAAAGTCGATCCGACGAACGCCAGAAGTTAGGATTCTACTGATCGATGGATCCGGAGAACGTTTCACAGCTGTCGCGGCGAATCTTTTGGGGGAAGAAATTGTGGCGAAGCATCGGAGTCGTTGGCTGCTCTTCGACGAGATCTCCGAAGAAGCAGCGGACGTCTTTTGACATTCGGACGGCCATTTTGTTGTCCGGCCAGAGCGGACGGGGAACCTCGAGTTCTCAGGCTCGCCGATGCCTTGCCCGGAGTCCGCGCCGAACGATCGGACGACCGGAAGTCGGCGAAATCGAGGCCGAAGAGCCGACGGACTCGCGGCGAGCATCGGCGAGCACCGGTTCTCGCGATCGCTTCCGATCGCTTCCGGTTCACCGGAACTGCGCCGGCGGCCATTTTGCACTCGCCCCGATCCCGGATGCGCCCTTGGGTCCCACTCTCAGCCGGAAATAGGCGCAGCTCCGGCGATTCCAGAAGGAGAAACCATTGCGTGGGAGAATCTTCGAATGATCGCTGCGAGAAGCGTCTCGGTTCCCGAACGAGCCGCGATCATTCGAGGATCCAGACATTGGAGTCTGCGCTCGTGTTCGTCGAATATTTTGCTTAGAGTTTTGCCGAGCTTAGAGAAAGTAACTCGCCGAGATTTTCTTTTCGAGACTCCAATGGCCAGTTTTTGTTTTGGGTATAATCTTTGGCGTAGGACGTAGAAGTTGATAAAGATTCGTGTATGTAACTGTTGTGCCGTTCTACGATGTGTCGGCATGAGCCCGGATCAAATCTGTTCGTCGATCGGGCCCGCCGATCCTGCGTGTATCGACTGATCGATAATCTGTTGACGATTGCAGCACGCCGTCAGGAGATCATCAAGATGACCGAGCAACTGATCGAGAGCATCAACACCGGCGACTTCGAGGCGTACACGTAAGTCACGCAAAACTGAATTCATGCTAGACCAACTGTACCGGCCGTCGAACCTAACCGACGTACAACCCTTTACAAATAGACTCTGACAAAATAGACGCCTTGACGACGATGATAAAAGCTGTTCTAACCGTTGTAAATTGCTTTCAGGAAAATCTGTGATCCACACCTGACCGCGTTCGAGCCGGAGGCTCTAGGTAATTTAGTCGAGGGAATGGATTTCCACAAATTTTACTTTGATAATGGTAATTATGACTCGTTTGCATTCACCGCTATCGTCGACACCGCGTCGGCAAGCCGCTGTGCACCGTTTCTCTGCGTAAACAAGGCCCTTTTCGTTTCTCTTTTCCCTTTGCGTCTCCGTAGTAGCCGCCATCTTGTCGCGGACGTTGAAGTCTCCGGGCCGATGGGTGCGCCCGCCGCGAACTCGCACTCAGCTTCTTATTGCACCTTTTGCCTTCGTTTTTTTCACTCTGTACAAACCGTGCATCCCCCTCCGGGAGCTCTGACCCGAGAACATTGTACAATTACCTGCACGATCTACTCGCGGATGTCTTTACATTCGACCGTCGCGCATGATACGTCTTGCTCGTTCAGTAATCCATAGTACCTTTTCACTGTCTCTTAGTTAGTCCAGGTCCGAGAGCCTGTCTCACGTTATCTTTCTTTCGCTACCCGTTTCTTCCCCGAGTTTTCAAACTGTAAACTTTCCGGTTCTTTCTATCGGTGCACCGGTGCAACGGCAGACCCTCGAATAACGAGTATTTCCTGTTTCAAATCACCAAGCAGTCTTGGGGAAGAACTGCAAGGCCGTGAACACGACGATCCTGAATCCTCACGTGCACCTACTGGGCGAGGATGCTGCCTGCATCGCGTACGTCAGGCTGACGCAGTACATGGACAAGTAAGATCAAGTCGGAACGATCCGATTCTCGAGACAACTCGAATCGATATCGAACTGTTTCTCGATGCAATTTTGTGAATATCTCGATGGCTTTCAGACAAGGCGTCGCGCACACCCAACAGAGCGAGGAGAGCCGCGTGTGGCACAAGAGGGACAACAAATGGCAGAACGTGCATTTCCATCGGAGCGCGGTGACGGGACCGTCGCCGTTTTCCTTCAGCCACAAGTAAATCGGCGAGCAGCCGCGCGGGGGAGGAAGAGTAGAAGCAGATGTTGAGGTCGGAGGAAACAGGAGCAGAAGAGGAAGAGAAGAGTTAGCAGAAGAGAAAGAAGATGAAGAGAGGAAAAAGAAGAAGAGAAGAAGGGCCGATGTGTCGGTGGACGCTCGTCGCCTCGACGCGTGGACTGAACGAGCCGTGCGAGAACCTGAAAAGCCAACACGATTCTACACGAAAACTCTCTTTCTCACACACGAACATACCGCAGAACAGATACACGCGAGAAACACAGTAGACGCGCGACGAACAAAACTCGTACCGGTTTCCGTAGATCGATAAATATACAGTGAATGCGCGGGTCTACACGTATATTTATCGAATTCGTCGATCGACACGACTTTAAACACAATTCAGCATCAAAGGGAACCAGGAACGCCGAAACGATCGTTCGACGTCACGCCAAAAGTCCTCCGCGAACATTCTAATTCGATCTTGAACGCCAAAAAAACTAATCTCTCGCTGTCCATCACAGAAATCGTGGTCGTAAATATCGTCGAGAATAGACGCTGAATAGAAGGTTCCTGAAAGATCGAAGAACTCGAGAAAGAAAGATAACAGCTGGATCGATAGCGCGAAGAAAAAAAAGGGCAGACACGAAATGCGAACAAGATTCGAGAATTGGTGAGACCGACCGACAGAAAAAATAGGTGGGCCGCAACAATGACGCAGAACCGTTGCCGGAAACGTCGAGCCACAAAAACTGGACCGGGAACGGTCGCTGCGGCCGGAATGTAAACACGTTCAAGGAACAAGAGCGGCGGCGAGTTGTAGGGGTGGTGGGGACCGGCGAACCGAACGAAGGAAGGGAAGGTGTTCCAGTCGAGTCGGTGCGGGGCATCGACGCGGAGGTAAAACCGGGAGTTCGTGGTAGAGGACCGCGATCGACGAGATTGCGCCGGCATGTCGGCATCCACGTATAATTTAGTTCGTACGATAGTCGCTGTACAGAACAATCTTCCATGTAACACTTTTCTTCGAATTTTCGTTCTCGTCTCTCGTTACGACGGTACCAAGTTATTCATGTATTATCGAGCACGCGCGACATACATACACACACACACACACACACACTCATACAAAGACACGCAGCATATAGAAACACGCGTCGAGCGATTCGAAAATCGTTAGTGCATTGTTACGGGCATTGTGGTGAATTGTGCGCGTATAGTGCTGTTGGATTTCGTCGACAGCTGGTGTGCAGACTTCCTACTGCAGTGTATAATTTATTGTAAGTCTCTGCATTTTTAAAAACCCTGGTCGAAGATAGTATCATAATAATCGTACGTGATATTTCTAAATTTCTATCGTCTAATTCAAGTTGACATATTACGTCCTTTATTCGTATAAAGATCTCTTGAATTATTTATGACATATAGATTCGACACCTAAAATTGGCAGAGCAGTATTCTATTAAATTCGTTGAATCGTTTTTACGATCTACTTGCAAAGTAGAGTAAAAAAAAGAAACGCATTCTCATTGTATTAAAAGCGTAATTCAATCTTCTTTAAGCAATTTCGATGGTCGGTAGTCGTTTAGCATTGAGCGCAACGTTCACCGAAGCCCCGTGCGATCTTTTAGATACGAAAGGGTTGAAAGTAGAAATCGAAGTTTCCGCGTACACCGTTACAGAACAAACACATAAACACATACACACACAGAAAGATAAAAGATGCGCGATCGTCCGAGAGTTGAAAGAGCGATCTTTAAACGTTGTTACCTCATCGTGAGACGGTCTCGCGGCTGCAGTGACGCGCGGCCGAAGCCATAAGCGGAAAAAAAATAGAACGCAATCGACAGGCAGAAGCAAAACAAGAGAAGGAAACCCGAGGTTGATAATTAGAGGGTAGGTGTTCGCGAAGCAACGAACAAATAGAACGAAGATGAAACGAGACGTCGAAGAGGGGAAAAGACAAGAGGAGAGAGAGAGGAGAGAATAGAGCGTGGTTCTAAATATGCCTGTCTTCGGAGGAAGATATCAACGATCCACGAATAATCGTGGAACGAAGTCGTGACTTCCCCCCATTCGCGTTGACACTCGACGTTGACGCGCGTACGCCGCGCGCGTATACATATATACATGTATAGATACATCTATATATATATACACACACATCGATTCGCTTCCGGTCGTTGGTCAGAACCGACGAGGGACGAGACTCGCGAGAAAGAGAGAAAATCGTCGAATCTCTCGCCCTTTGGACCGGCGAAACCCGGCTGGTGATCGAACAGTTTTTTTGTCGAATTTACCTTCATTAAACACGAGAATAATGAATCTTTCTACACGTTCGTACATCCTCTATTACTAAATAATATTGACTTACCGGGAGTACACGTTTGCGAATTGAACGGAGACCGCATGGCACGGGCAAATGTTTCTCGGTCGTAGAAAAGGAGTAGGTGAAAGGGGGGACGATTCTGGAAAGCACCGGAAAGAGATCTCCGTAAACGAGACCAGTCGAAGGAACATTTTTGCCATCTTGTTATATAAATATATATATATATACACCACACGAAAAAATATATATATATATAGATATACGTATACGTTATGAACAATGTATAAGGGTGCGCGCGCGTCTGCGGCCGCGACGAAAGGGTGCACGCGCGTGTCTCGCGCGTTCTGTCACGCTGTTGCATTCTAGTCCACGTTTCGGGTCGGATCCCGATCCCCGGTTCCCCAGGGATCCTCTTCGTACCTTCTCCGTTACCGATCAGTCGCTCTATTCCAGCGGAATGTACGCTGAACTTTCAAAATTAACAAACTGTGCAATATACTCGGTAATTAGAGAACATTTAAGAATCGCCGAGCTCGGAAGTATTGAAAAATTGGAGAGAACACGAGAGATCCGGGGATCGGAAACAGGATAGAGGAGCCCAGGGAATCGGGGTTGAGAAGATTTCCGGTTTTTCGTAGGCGTGAACGAGGCTCTCCGCTTCCGGGAACGCGCGTTGCACGTACGCGCGCGCGCGCGCTCGCTCGCTAGCGCATCGCGACCTACCGCGTATGTATATTGATACGGATACAGAGAGAAAAAGAGACAGAGAGAAAGAGAGAGAGAGAGAGAGAGAGAGAGCAAAAGTAAGCAAGAATGAGTGAGTGAGTGACGGAGAGACTGAGAGAGAGAGAAAGAGAGAGAAAGAAGGAGAGCGAAGGAGCGAGAGAAGGGAAAAGAAAGAAAACGATTTAATATATTGCAGATACTATATTATAAATATAAATATAAACATAAAGAATTAAAGATTAAGGGAAAAAACAGTTATTTCTACTACTCTAATTCGTCGCTTCTACGTGTGATTGTTGTATAAAAAACAAAAAAAAACGATTACTGATTTATTATCATTGTTATTACACGATTATCATTACACGTTACGACTACTACTATTACTATATTATTATTATTAATTATTATAAAATGAAAAAATACAAACGGAGAAAAGAGGAGAGAACGGCGGGAGAAACGAAGACGAGAGAACCCGAAGCGATAGCAGTACGCCGGAGATTATATGTTCGGGTTGTTGATCGTAAAGCACGGAAAAGTGTTCACACCGCGAGAGCGAACTGTGTTTCGAAGCGGACAAAAAAAGGAGAGATGTTCGCGCAGAGTTGTTGCCGAGACAAAAACGAGAAAGTAAGGCGGAGAGAGAAAGAGAGCGAGAGAGAGAGAGGGAGCGTGAGAATGTGCGCGAGTGTGAGAGAGAATGCAGAAGACAAGGAGGGAGATAGGAAGTGGCGCTAGAAAAATTGTAATCGTTGTAAGGGCTACACGAAAATTGTACGACCTTTCTTTTTCCTACGATAAAGGAGTATTCTTAATCGAGCGTGCGCACAGATGCGGCAAGGGAAGAACAACAAACAACCAGGGTGACCGATGATCCATGTCGACGCAGGGAAAAGGACGAGAAAAGAAAAAAACTACGACGATAGAACGTGACGAACAGTCGTCGATTATATACGCGTTCCTGAGCACGCTCGTGCTCGTGCGTGCACGCAGGAAGCGATGTACTATTTTAGAATACCCTAATAATCGATTATCGCGAGAGTAAACCGGGGTGACAGACGGTTAGGGGGATTCTCGCGGAAGCACTCGCTCGCTCGCGTTATTATTATACGTACGTGTTGTTTCTTATCGAACGGAAGGTGCAGGTCGACCGGAACAGAGAGAATGCTCGTGAGAAAGAGAGGAATAGATGTAAAGAGAGAGAGAGAGAGAGAGAGAGAGAGAAGGAATTCGAAATGGTTTTTATACGCGGAGGGAACGTGTCTCGCTAGCCGGCATCGGATGTTGCTGAAAGTCGTTGTATTACTAATAGATTGCGGGAAACCCCGTTCTCCAGTTGTCTCTTCGAGCATAATCGTAAGCTTACGCGTACCGTTATTGTATAGTAGCGTTAATTGTTCTACAGTCTCCGAGGTTTTCTCACATTCCGTACAAGTCTACCGGGATTTACTAGTTGCCGGCTCGGCTCGTCGGTTCGGCGAACATGGTCGACCCTCCCCGTCCCCAGAGATCGTTAATCATCCGTTTTACAATTGCCGTTTTACAATTGGAGGCTGTGTTCCATCGTGTTCAGTCGGGACCAGCCGAAAATATATATTCCTGTTCTCCGTCTCCGCGGTTCGCGAACCGTCGACCCGAGCGATTCAGTAGAAGGAAAGATTTTAGCATGAACACCGACCGGGGTGCGGTTCCGACAATGCACCAAACGCAATTTCCGTTTGCAGCAAGACGATGCACCAGATCACGAGATCACGTTCCCACAGGCTACTTTCAGCAAGATCTCTGCTCCAGAACGATGTCACGAAACCCGGAAGCTGGATATACGCGATCTGTACAGGGCTTCGAGAGTAAAAGAAACGAGAATGAGAGAGAGAGAGAAAAAGAGAGAGAGAGAAAACAATGGAAAAGAAACCAAAAAAATACGGGGTAGGAGGAGTAACGAAGTATTTTTATCGTTCGCTTTTATTCTTCGATATACTCGATCGTTCCCAGTGGTTCAAGCTGTTGTTAGATAGAAGAAAATGAGATCATACTAATTTCTACGAGCTATTATCGTTCGACGTACAATTCTTTGGGTGCCGCGCGAGTTTCTATACTTTCCCCGCTGACGGTCCGCGACTCTCTTCTTCACTTAAAAACTTCTTCGAACACGTCTCGTCGTAATTGTATATAAGCGCGAGGATCGAGACGATCTATATAGCTCGTTTCGACCGTCACGTTGCGAGTAGCGTGTCATACAATCAGCGGAACGAAACCGGAGGAGGTCGGGGCGCGCACTCTGCCATAACTTGCTTGCCGGATTCTTTTTCAAGGTTATCCTATTTCGCTTCCAACTTTTCGTGTTCGAAAAAATATCTGGAACAACCGATCCGTCGCTGCTCTTGCATATCTTTTCCGTTCTCCGCGATTTCGTCGATTTTCCGTTTCCTCGATCTCTCTCCGAGACCGACAAAATGGCCGCTCGCTCGACCGCGAAGAGGCAGCGTGCGCGCCGCCGCTTCGCATACCGAATTACCGAGTTCAATCGACAGCCTAGAGACTAATAGCGAGTACCGTTTAACAAAACTACCTAGTGCGAATCGTTCAGGGTGAAAAAAAAAGAAATCGTCTTCTTTCGCGGACGTTACTCGTCGCGCTCGAATACTCGCTGACTTTACAAACCACGTATACAGAGATCTATACTACGTATATCGTATAGGTATTATACATGTACACCGTCGACGAGCTGGCGTACGCACGGTTTATCGATTATCGAGCCGAGAGACGGTCATTCGTCTCTCTCTCTCGGTGTCGCGATCCAGATAAATACCGGAGTTCCGATCGAAAGCGGCTTTCGCGAGGATCGGCGACACCGCGACGCGTACAAGAATCAAGTTCCTCCACCGAGAGTTTCCTGGAGCCGCGGCGTGGCGATCGTGATCTGGAGCCGCGTACACGAAGTCTCGATCGCTCGGAGATCCGAGAGTACCGATCCGCGACTACCGCGTCGATCTTCAACAACGAAACAGTGTCCGTGTTCCGGGTCGCCGTCGGAGGAATGATCGCGTCGGTTTCCGGACCGCGTCGAACCGCGTCGAACCGCGTCGATCCGCGACCACACGTAGGACTCTATGGACATTTCTTTCTTCCATTTAGCGTTTCGTTAGCTTAAGGACTAAACTAAGATCTTCGTTAGACGTAATTCAAGCTTTCACCCTTCATCCGATAGATCGGGCCGCGTTCGGCCCGCGACCATTCCCCGACGGTCCTTCGTCGTTGATCTTTGTTCGTCTACGCGATTCTGGCAAACACGACAGAGGGTGCACGGCAATTCGAAAATATCGACTTTGCTTCCAGCTTACTGAAATTATTTAAGGTAGAACGATCTCTTCCAATTGCAACTAAAACAGGTTTATTTTAAAGATCTACAGCCCAGTTGTTTGTTAACGTCTTCTAACACCAAACGAAATTTGATTTCCCTCGATAAGGTTTTTCAAACGAGAGTTTTATAATGTTTCGTTATAACGTAACACGAGAAAGAAAACAGAGTCGCGTCCGATTAGGAACGTCGTTAGTAGCGCAAGGCGTATACTCGGCTCAATTAATCATCCTGTAATTGTTTCGGTGCTCCTGTTCCGCGAAGCAACATCGAGGACGACAGCCGATCGAATTTCCAACGAGTTTTTCATTGTCTTTGATCAGGGAGATCATAGTTCCCCGATCGGTACTCTCGATCCCGCCCTCTTTTAGCTTGGAGAACCAGAGACCACGAGGTCCTCTTTCGACTTCTAAAAACCGATCGCGGAGAAACTAGAGAGAGGGAGAGGGGGAGAGAGAGGAAGGAGAACCGGAAGCCGAACCTTCGACCACGGCGCTCCCCTCTCGATCTCGTCTCCACGCGATTTCGAGCCCGCGTCGATGAATTTTTTATCGTTCCGTACCTTTTTGCGAATCCACTTGTACTACGCATAGTTGATAATTAATTGTATCTAGCGCGCGTGTCCCTGGCGGGCAGGCGCGCTTCCGCGCGTGATCAGTATCTTTGAGGTACAGCTCGGTTAATTTTGCACGATACCCCAGGGGACCGTCGATCGACGATCCATGGATCGGCGGCTCTCCATCGACCCTCGTTCGACGACGAAGCGCGCGCGCTCGCGAGCCGAACACCACCGCGAGCAACCGCGAAAAAAGGGAAACGGAGAGAAGTCGGAAAACCATTGTTCAACCGGATAACGAGCGTCGATACTCTTACATATCCCCCTTCGAGTCCCGCGACACAAAGCTTAGAGAAACGCCAAGATGTTTAGCCCCCGTCCCCCCGATCGTTCCCGAGACGATTGTTTTAAATGAACGAGCGCGCGCGCGCCAGTCGAAACGGTCGACCGTCGAAACGAAAACAGAAAAACCCAGAAAACACGCGCGAAACGCTAAAACGAACGCGGTGTTTGTAACTAAAAAAAAAGTATCCTTTCGAGCTTAAAGACAAAAGGACGAGGAGAAGAATAATAGCAAAGAGAAAGAGAGGGAAAGAGAGAGAGAGAGCAGAGAGAAACGAGTACCGCAGAAAGAAGAGAAAACCAGAGACTAAAGTTTTCGCGTCCCCTAAAGGTAGCAAGAGAGATAGAGGGATAGAGAGAGAGTGTGGACGAGAGAGAGAGAAAGAGAGAGAGAGAGAGAAATGAAAATTTGATCAGCGGACGTGCGATCCAACTGTGCCTCGAAACAATCTGAGCGACGTCCCCTCCGAGATCTAAATATTGTAATAGATTGTAAACGTTCACTAACTATTCTTATTGATATTATTGTCATGATTATTACTGTCATCATTATTGATTGTCATTGTTATTGTTACTATGATTACCGTCACCGCGCGTTTAGAGGATTATTATATTATCCGCGTGGTATTCGCGACCACGATTCGTGTTTTTACTTCTTGAGCGTTGCGATGGCAGCTACGGACGGCCACCGAAACGGTAGAGAAAGAGAACGATGGTGCAATTCGTGGACACCCGCTGCGTTACGGAGAGAAAAGTTAGAAACAGAGATAACGATCTTAGGGACAACGATCGATAGAAAATATATACGCTTATCTCGGCCGAGGAGATGCTCTCTCCGTGCACGGATCGCGAACCGGATTCCAAAGTCCAATTCGAGTCGTTTCTCGACGATCTAGACATTCTAGGCTCTCTCCTCGATCGTCTGAATTTCTCGACCATCCGAATTCCTGAACGATCTGGACCCTCCAAGCTTTCGATTCCTCCTCTGTGTCCTTCCTCCATTTTTGGTGGTCCAAGAATCGTAGCGATCCTCAAGAAACGAGCTCGATCGAGATGCAGCGGTTCCGAAAGGTTCGCGCGTGATCGTCGACCTTCGACGCCGGATCTAAACGCTGGATCTCGACGGTGGACACTCGATCGGATCTTGGAATTCCCTGAACTCTCGACGGGACAACGCTCACTCGATAAGGGAACTCGTCATCGTCACGACTCCTCTTGCCGAGCAGCGAGTGTCGCGCGCGTGTTCGCGATAACGATAGGGAATTGAGACGATCCTCCACCTTCGAAGTTCGATCCGGCGGGCAGCGTCGCGGCCTTGGACGGTATCTAGTCGTTTATCGATCGCGATCGCTGCTTCTCGGTCGATCCGATCGGACGATCCACGGATCCGATCCACGGCCCTTGACACGTCGAGTGGCGAAAATCGATCGCGAGGACTTCGCCGAAAAGAAAGCGGTTGAATCGACGCCTAAATCTACCGTGCCGGTTACAGTGGCCGATGATCTAGCATTTTGAAAATTATTGTAATTATATCGAGTCTTTCATAGGAAATGTTTGGATGAATTTGTTGATCACGATCGATGTGCAACTGGTAGTAATTTTTATTAATTCGTAGCAAACAGTTTTGAATAATTACACTTGAAATTGTGTGGACGTTTTGATTGCACACGAAAGGGTGAAAGTGGTGAACACTTTAGATAAATTCAGTCTTAGTATATTCGTCTGAGAGAAAAGTTAGTTAAAAATCGGCGTGACCGACGATGCACTCGACGTGCGCGGTGTAGCTCTCGTCGGCCCCGGTTTCCAATGTCCGGTTTCCAGCGGGTGTCGAGGTCCGAAGCGACGGGGATCTCTGCCCGAGATCTCCCGGATCCCTCGATCCGGGGATCCATCGCCGTCGATCTTGCCGATTCTGTAGAGACCGTGAAAGGGAGCGCGTGCATATTCGCCTGAGAGAAAGACCGTGCGAAAGAGAGCGCGAGAGAGAAAGAGAGAATGTGCGAGATTGTGAGAGACGAGAGAGATCGAGTGAGAAAGTGTACGATTATTAAAAGAAAAAGAATCTCTCATCGGTACATTTAATATAACGCTAATTCATTATTACAGACATTATTGGATTTACGGTAAACGGATAAGCGATTGATTACAATTTTGTCCTAATGTTCAGAGAAATAAAACAAGGAAATACACACGTCTCCGTTCTCACACTTCCGGCGACCATTTCCTACGAGTCTTCGTCGTTCGTTCCGATTGGATGATTTCGGGTCGCATGAATTATAGTCGGTCTCTGGCTGAAATTCTCTTTATTTTCAATTTTCATCGTGTTTACATTTATACTTACTCGATTATGTTATTTCTTTCTGCTCCATGTGGAAGAAGACGTTCACGATTCACCTGCACCCATTCTTCGTCGATCCATCGATCCTTGTTCACGATCTTGTAAGACGCGAGAACGGAGTCGACGCTTCGGCTACCGGAAGTCTCTCCGTACAAAGATCCCTCGTTTGCGAATGCAAATTCTGGAAAGATGATCGAGTCGCATCTCCGGTAGCTAAAGCGCTGACCAAGAAAAGTAAGATAGCACCTTCGAATACGGTTCGTTGATTATTGTCGCGATTGCAATTACAATGAGTTCCTTTATTGGCGGGCCGCGGATCTTTATGGAACTCGTACCATGTAAGAGAACCGTATAGGCAGCAGATCAGCTGCGAGGAACTTGAACTTGCATAAAGATCCGTGGTCCAGTTGTTATTACTACGAGCGTTGATACTTTGTTATTAAATTCGATTCTGTTGTCGAACGAACCACTTTCGTTTTATTTGTCGTTTCCGTAGTGCGATACAACCCACGTCCCTCCCAGTTCTGATCTTCTCTCTCGGAGACGGCAACCATACTTACCGGAAGATGGTCGCGGTTCCGCGGTGGCTTCCCAGGGTTCGGTTTTCAATCTTTTCGAAGATTCGATCGGGAGAAGTAGTCCGCTGGGCGGATTAGGGCTTCGCGACTAGTAAATGTATCTACAACTACAGACTGTTAGCTTATTTCTTCTTTGAAAAGAATCGATCGGTAGTGTTAACAACGGTAATCTTACAAAAGTAACAACCCAACAAATTTGCACAAACTCCCGCGGACTAGCGTCGAAGACAGCGCGCAGTGCACTCCCCGTTCTGTGTCATACGACGGATTTACAAAGAGAAACACACATGCGTGCTCCGCGTGTCGACACACGTACAATTTTTACACTCGCAAACAGCTCTCGCTATAAACACTCTGACGCCTCGAGTCCGATGGCGAAGGGCCGAGGACAAACGACACGCGACGACCGTTCGCGTTTCTATTCATTTTCGTGTTGGGCGTCCGAACGTCACCCGGTATAAGAGATCATACAAAATTACGACTGTCCTACGCTCGCGTTTTTCTTTGACTTTTTTCCATTTTTTTAATCGCCGTCGACGTGTCGGCACTCCTCTCGATCGGCCGATCGGCGCATCCTTGAACGTATACCGTTATCTAACAACTGTTATCTATCAGTTTCTCGGTACTATCGTTAGAACAGTGTTATTGCTAGCGCAATCTAACCTAAGGGATGTCCAGCCATAAATCGCCGCGCGGTGCATACTTCGACGACGGACGTTTCGCTATATCGATCGCGGTCCGAGCCGGTTGCGCGTCGCTCGATCGCCTCGTGGAAATCGTTCTCGATCCCTCCGGCTATCAAAACATTTTCAATGTTCAATCGACGTACAACCGGGCGGTACCGCGGAACGCCGCTGTCGTCGGCTATTATCAGGAACTAGCACAAGGGCGTAACATAGGCATGGGGTATATCGGTAACAACGCAGAACTTCGACGAGAAGTTTCCTTAAAATAGAGAATAGAGAAAACATTATTAAGACTACTGAATGCTGCACACAACTCGAAATAAAAATGATCAGTACAAACGACTCGGTGGTGTCTACAGTGACAAATCAAAAACAATACAGATACATTGAGACGTGTTTACTCCCACGCGGCCAGATCAAAGGCGAATCACGCGGAGATATGAGGGAGGGAGCACGAGTTGATACAGCGTTTCTCTCAAGGTACAAAAGCGCCTAAATCTCTACACCAGCCGTTTAACATGTATTTAGAACGTGTTACCTACCGGCTATCACTCGAGAGAATTACTTAATTACTTCCATTTCTATTATTATCTAAAAAAGACTTTAAAGCACAGCCTATGAATAGATTCTCCGGCAGGTAACACCGTCTTTCGAAATTCTTTGGACGACGGAACAGCGCGTACATTATCTTACTTTTCATCGGGCTATCGACTAAAGATTACAAAAATTGATTAATTGAGGAACGTATCAACTCGCCCCGGTCACGTAAGAGGGACAGAAATAGAAAAAGAGAGAGAGAGAGAGAGAGAGAAGAAAAAGCAAGAGAAAGGGAAATAAACGAACGGCTTATCTATCGCCGATAATAATATAGAGATACGGAAGCTTATCGTGATTAAATATACCTACGATAATCGAGAATTACGATCGCGTCGGTGAATCATAAATACGTTGAACTCTCTGTTTCCCTTTTATATATTTTTTTCCGTTTGTTCTTAGATCCATATTCCCTGTGAACTCGACTAATCGGTGTTGGCCGATCGACGTGATATGTCGTCCGATCGGGACAGTCCTCTCACGCTAAAACCGACGGCAGTTCCTTCGAAAACCATTTAGCAACTTCATAATGCGGTGGAGTCGTATCCGCTTCGTCCCCTGATCCGACCACGTCCTACAAAACAACCGGAAACATGTAATATCCTTCTTGGAGTATAAGAAAGCAAAACGAGTCTAATTAATTAGTCAAGCATGCTACTCTCTGTGTTCTCGATTCGTTTCTTTTCTTTTCTTTCTATTGTCCGCTTGTCGATTTTCGATCTTGGTCTCGGCTGGTCGAGCGGCCGTGAATCGGTTCTTGTTCGTTAACAACACTCTGCCAATTCTCACGACCGTGTCTACGAAATCTGTCTTCGAGAGCAGTTCGCAGACGGTGAATCTTTAACACTTTGATCGCAGCGTTTTACTCAGATTCGACTATTAAATTGCATGCTAAAATCTTAAACTCAATCTTGCAGAATTTTTTAGATATATAACCTTGACAGTCAAAGTGTTAAGCGCTTCGCATTATTATTCAATGGGCAATGAGAGGCACGATTAGAGAGCAAGGCGATGAAGAACACCGAGCGATGCTGTGTTTATTAATGGCTTGTGAATAAACACTTGCTCTCGAAGACTATAATCTCCTCGCCTGCTACCGTAGCGATGGAATCTTCACGCGGAAGAACAAAAGTTTCTCCTTCACGGTATTATAAATAGACCTTGAAAATAAAAATCCAGCAAGATAGGCGCAAATCGAATCGGTCGTGTTAATTAATATCTTTGGAGACACTGGTAGAGGTGCGTGCGGACACGGGAGCTCGAAGCTGTGTGCGCGCACGGCAAACAGGTTTAATCGGAGCGAAAAAGAAAAGTGACTGTTATCGGTTGCGTTTGTGAAAGACTTCAATAACGAGAGATCTTGTTAGATAAATCTGCTGATCCGTAGATCTATGCGAACGTACAATTTTCGTTGGAATATTGTCACGTGCTACGATCGGTCGATCTCGTGATCCACAAGGAAACCGTCGAATTCGTATCATTCTTTCTTTCTTTTTTATTTATCTGCGTCTGTCTGTGGCCACCGGAAAACACGCATTTTCCGTTTGGTGTATTAAGGACGTTTTGCTTGGAGTTTTCATTAAAAACTTTATTTTCATCGCTACAACAGTTCTTCCTTGTTTTTAATTATTAAAAATACCGACGTGATATTACATACGCACTGCTTAATTAATCGATATATCCTTTCTTTCCTCGAATGTACAGATGCGAAAAATTTGTCGTTCCTTCTGATCAATCGACATATCAAAATTACAAAACGTTTTCTTTTATTTTGTTCTCTTGTTATTTTACTTTATGGCTAGAATATATTAATCCTTCTACGTTTTTAATACTTGGCCTCTGTATGGCTTAGGAATGATAAAAAAGAAAACGAACAACGGCAAGACTTTATTTTTGTACGTTGCACCATGTTCGTTTCTCACAGACATTGTTTCTCGGTGATTCGACGACGAAACGACGATCGATGCGGTCTTTTTCTTTCGAACGTGTTAAATGTTATGTTCTCCTTTTCTATTGTCCGTCTAGTCGCGCGACCAGCGATTTAATATAAAAATACTTCACCTATAATAATTCTCAAAAAGAAAAAAAAATGAAAAGTCAAGAAAAAGAAATGTGAAGTTTTATAAAAAGAAAAGAGAAACACAGAATGAACGATGTTCTCGGGATGAATAGAAAAAATGTTACCGCGAAAATTAGACGATGACAAAGAACACTGTACACCGTTTTCGTGCAGGCGTGTGGATGTGTAAGTGTGTGGATGTGTGCTGGAATACCTGCGCGTCACAGGAAAAGCCGCCAAACTCTTCAGTACATTAATTTTTCTTAACTATGTGTCGCCGATCATACTACTACCGTAGTCAACTATCGATTAGAGTCTTGTGGAGTATTATAAATTTTCACTACCTCTGCGTATGTGATTGAGACATGCCAGCAATCTGATCATAAAACTTGCAGGTACGGTCATAGTATCTCTGGTTTGTTCCAACATGATTGCGTTCCTCTTTTTCAGCTACAAAAGGTGGCAAAAACGATTAGACATGTATATATGTAATAACGGGAACAATAGAAAAGAAATGTTAGATCTTGTGGGTCGATCGTTTGTGTGAGGGACTTACATCTTCAGCAAATTTTTCATCGAAGCCGGACTCCTCGTTTAGAGGGGCCCACAGCTTGACGTCGTGGTCTGTACCGGCAGTGACCAACAGGGGTAGATAGGGATGAGGCTGCAGGCAATTGACGACGTGATGGTCGGCCTCCAGCAGCATGCACAGCTTGGCGGTCGCCTTCTCCCAGACGAATACGTGGCCGCAGTCGCTACCCGACATCACGAAATCGTTTCCCCAGAAGTTCGCTTCTTTAATCATGGTCCTAAAGAAACTAGAGTCAACCAGGGGAAGGCCAACTGATCAGATAATATATGGCGGCCCCCGTGTGCAAATGGCCCAGTCCGCTCGAAGGCTTTTTCGGAACTTAACTAGTCAATGGCGTGGCTTCCGATTCATTCTTAAAAGATGTAAAAAAAATAACGGCACGGCACATTCAAACCGAATGCTCGGCGATTCAACGATCTGTGATTTTAGTGATTACGAGAACAGAACAGCAGGGTAGTTCCAAAACCGGGGGGAGCCAAACTCGCCGAACGGTTTTGGTTCCACCGGGCAGAGCAAACGAAATCAGCTCACTAATCGCCTACGAAAGTCCTCGCTCATCCCAGCAACACTTTGTGTTAATCTTTTAGTCACAAAATCGAATGAGATGATACACGTTGAGCCGTTTCATCGATTGGAAACTTGTCGCGCGTTAACAAAAGAAATCACCAAAAATATAGTTATCGTCCTAGCGGAAAGACTGAGTGTATACCTTGCATTGCGATGACCCATATACTTTTGTTTCACAAAATCAGAATCATAGGACTCGCTATAATCCTCGGACTCCTTGCTCGACTGTGCCTCATCCGAGCCTTCGTCGGTCCCAACGTCGGTCCCCACGTCCGTCAGCGCGTCGGCCGCTCGGTTGGTCCTTTCATCCATGCCCTCGTCGGTCCCCTCGTCGTCCATTTCATCTACCAGTCTATTCGTTTCTCGAGTGCTTTGAACTGTAGCGCTCTCTCCGCCTTCCGCTTCTTCGCTTTGTCTGTCCTCGCTGCTCTCCGCCGCGTTATCGTTGCTTTGATTATTATCTTGATTCAAGACTACACCCTCCAAACCGTCTTCACCCCCGCCGCATAACGCGGCTCTAGTCACTGGGTCGTTCAACATTCTACTCAGAACATCAGTCATTCTCTGCATCAAAGACGTGTGAAGCACCGGTCTGGCTTGGGCTATTTCTGAAAAATGCGGAGGCGAGTTAATGCGTTGTTGACAGAGACACGGACATAATCAAAGATCACGGTTCAGTGAAAACGTACGTCTCCGGCTGCGGCGAGCACCTTCCCGTTCGGGTCTTGAATCCGGGCCGGTGTCTGACCAGTCTCCTCTGAGTCTCAATCTGCGAACCGGCAATGGCGACCGCAGCTTCTTTATCTCTTTCTTTTCCACCGGAACGTCTTTCTTCAACTGAGTGGTGCCTTGGTCCTGGATAGAGTCATTTTATATAGAACATCTTAGTCTTCACGTTGTAAAAGACTGTGAAGTCGGCAAATCTTCGGTACCTTTATGTTGAACAAATAAATATGGTCGCTACAATAGCTGGCGAGAATGTCTTGCCCGTCAGGGCTGTAAGTCAACGATGTCATCCTGTGAGAACTTCCTTCGAATTCAGGAACAGTAAACGTGCAGATGGCATCCATCGCACTCGCCTCTGTTAGTCCTAGAAAATATTGATTGCATACCAAACGTGTTCTTTAGATATAGAAACTATGAAGGAAACGCGCAAGAATTTACCGGTGGCCGGAGTTCCTAGCGTTCTTCTGTCGTATATTCGCACTGTTCCATCCGAACAACCAATTGCTACTTGATGAGGCATAGTGAGATTTATAGACAGGGTTGTTATAGCTCTCTCGCAAGAAATAAGTACATCCTGCAATGATATATGTAAGAGATCGTTATTGGGTTACAGTCACTTTTGCGATTCCTATGGTTTCTGTATATTACCTCTTTACATTTTGGTGTATTGCATTTGTCCTTTATTCTGAGATCAAAGAATCTCACTGTTCCGTCCTCGCCACAACTTAGAAAACTATGCGGTTCACCGGGTATCGTGACTACTTCGTAGGTAGTACCGCTGTGACAATTGAATCGATTGGAAAATGTTTCTACTTTTCTCATTAAATCTGAAAGTGTTGCAAGAATAATGTTACTATTATTACAAATTCTAAAGGTCGAGCGGTCGCATTCCAAAGGTCACGAAGCTTCACCTGTGTACAAAATAATGCCGTCGCCGCTGCAGGAAACTATTCGGTGATCTCCGCTATTTGGAAGAAACTTCGCGCTAAATATGTTTGCTCTGTGGCTGGTTTTATATTTTGACAACACCTGTAATTGAAAAACAATGGCATGAGGAATAGTTAACAGGGACATTCTTACGGTATTATTATTTTTCCTGTTTCCTTGCAATGACATTGGTTACATAGAGTTCTTAATCCTGCACAATTACCAATACAGCTCTAGATTGATGGTTCTAGATGACAAAATTAGCACCACACGCACTACACGCAGAGGTTTTTGTTCATTTGGCAGAGCTTCTACATTTCTATCTATGTCAATGTTAGACCTTGGCTAGAATTAACTATCTATGATATTTCCTTGAAAAAGTTTATTGCCAATGTAACTTCCTTGAACATGTTTCCGTTTGCTAGAATTTGTTACCATACAAGTGCATTTAATATTCAGGATTGTATACATAGTGCCACAAATAAATTCGTGGATGAGACATAGCTTATTGCTCGTGAAACAACTTTAATCTATAGAGTATACTTATTATAACAGTATTAATACCTTTGTACTCTGTGCATGTAACTATAGAGCATACATATGTATATACATATACATACATACATGTATGTATATATGTATATATAAAGAGAGAGTAAAAAAGAAGTAATTATAGTATGTTTAAACAATGTATTATGCAGCATACATATGTTTAGATTTAAGCACGTTTTGCAGACAGTGAGATATATAAATAATCTTGGCACAAAATTTTACAAAATACGCGAGTATGCCTGAAATTAATGTACAGAACAAAATAATAAATTCCTCCATGATATAAGTTGCATCAGCACGAGTTGCTTCACCTATAATTTCAACTGTGAAGCGCAAGAGTTAATAATAAACGCTTCTGACTAAAGCAAGCTAAGATTACAAACGTGTAGGAGCATGATGATGCTTTTTCCTGCGTATTCGTCAGGGACTCACCTCGTAGGTATAAGGGTTTGTAAGTACAAGATGCTGATCATCGCTACCAGACAATATCAGATCACCGGTAGCATTCCAACAGACAGAATTGATGCAACCATTGTGCACTTTCAGTCGCTTTAAAAGAGTCATGCGCTGCATCATCTGAAGACTCGCTGGAACACATCGGATGGGACAAGAATAAACAAATGCGTGCCTAGGAAGTAATGATTTCTATTCGATTCAAATTCGAAAACGTCGTAAAACAGTTTCGCTGGCATATCGCTAGTGCGTCGTTTAATTGGATGATTGCGTCGACTGGCGAGAAGTCGCAAATATTGTTCTCTCGTGGTTGCCGTTCGGCGTGGTAACGTTAACAAATATTCCGCTGAAAAACATATGGCTGAAAATACCTTTGCTGCTCCCGTAAAGATTCATCCTGGTGCAGTCATTGTACGGCTGATAGTAGATGTCACGGAAAATATTCGGACGTGACTTCTTCATTGTTCTGGCTGGCTTGTTACGGTCGGGTTCGGTATCAATTTGCGGAACGCATCGATCACGGATTAACGTCAAATTATATCGTGAACGAGAACACAAGCCGAGGAGAGTGGCGTGGGCACGCTGGTCTCTCTCCCGATCGACGAGGAAACGGAACGTCGTGTATCGACCGAATCAGAAACAACGTAGCCTACTGTTACGCAGCAAAAATCCACGAGGATCGTTCCGAAACGACATGGCACCTTTGTACTAAAAATAAACCACGGAGCTTCGAAAATTTGTGCAATCAGATGAGCCGAGTGATCACTTCTGACCAGAACAGCTGAGCGAATGTATACACACACAGCGCTGAAAAGAAAGTGCGCGAGAGTTCGACCATTCCTCTCTGTACTATAATCGATGCCGACGGTAGCGTAACTAGCGTCTAGAGGGCCCCAATCCCGTAAACCGACCTATATACAACAATGGGACCTACACCTGCACGCCTTCAGGCCACAGCTTGATCCGTAAGAAAGGGCCATTTATAGAAGTCTTCTTTGTTCTGATTGGCTAACGATTCACTACTGAGACAGGATTGGATACGCAAAAAAATGGTGGGAATGTGCACGCCAGTGTAGGGTGTAAGAAAAGCGTGCAAGGGTAGGGCCCATTACTGTAATATCTGAGGATATCATTATGGTATCGAGTGTAATATCAAAAATAACGAATGGCCATTCGTTAAAACCGTTTTATCGTCTATTCACTCTTCAATATTGTTGATCTGCGTGGGCGCTTAATCTACTCTTATCGATTTATTAAAATTCCATGATTGATTAAGAAACAGCTATGGAGGAAGATAGATAAAATTAAAAGAAGTCACATCATTGCCAATTAGTATTAATAAGGTTTTTGATTTGAAGAATATGTATTATTCTGAAATTTAGAAAATGTAGATATAAGTGCATTAATTTTTTCATATATACTGCATGCAAGCTCGTTTATCGTTGAAAAATACCATTTAGATTTGTTCATTATTGTATAAAGAAACACTTCCGTATTTCTTATAAGGCGTCATAAAATGTAATGTAAATTTCGGTGAAAAACATTTGTTCCCTACATCAGTTTCAGCAAGACGCCACGGATGGCGCCACCAATTGTTGGTGAATAGTTTCACCGTCTAGGTACAGATGGTCCCACTAGTTCTTGGTGAGTAGTTTCAGCGTACTGCCACGAATGGCGCCACTAATTCTTGTCGACTAGTTTCAGCGTTCTGCCACGGATGGTGCAACCAGTTCTTGGCGAATGGTGTCCCCTTTCTGCCACGGATGACGCCACCAGTGCATGGATAAATCGTGCCGCTCCATCATTTGAGGTAACCCACTTTAATGTTAATTTTTATCACAAGGGAAAGGAAAGTAATGAACATTAACAATTAATAATAAATTTTTTATTTTCTATTTTACAGTGGTCCATCTCCTGGGTCATTCCGAATATATCTCAATCTTCGGAAAGTTATGCAGCGTGGAGATATAAACGTGAGCCATACTCTTGGAAAGCCTCTCCACCTTTCGCTGTTTTCAGTCATTTTCAGTTTCGTTCTGACTCCTAAAGCAATTTGATTCCTGTAAGATTATTGTAAAACAGTAAGTATTGTAAAACAATAAGTTTTGTAATGTGTGAAATAAAAGTACTACGAAACTGAATCCAAAAGTCTTTTTATTTACAGATTATTCTCCTTCTCGTTTCCTTACCTCTTCTTTCTTTTCCTTTCTTCACGTCTGACTTTCCATTGACTTAAACTACTTGCTACAAATTTCTCGGAATTTTTGTATATTTGTTTTGAACATTTGTATCAGGAGAACATGATGTTCGAGGAGGTATTTTTCGGACTTCTGACTCGCCGTTGACTCGTACTACTTGCTGGAAATTTTCCGAAAATTTTCGGCAAAAATTTGAACATTTGTATCAGGAGAACATGATGTTCGAGGAGGTATTTTTCGGGACGTCTGACTTGCCGTTGACTCGTACTACTTGCGAGAAATTCTCCGGAAATTTTCGCTTAAAATTTCGACTTTTGTATCAGGAGAACATGATGTTCGAGGAGGTATTTTTCGGGACGTCTGACTTGCCGTTGACTCGTACTACTTGAAATAAAATTTTTCTAAAGTTCTGAAATTTTCCGTAGAATAAGTCAATCACAAGCCAGACATAACAAAATTTTCATCGTATGTTCTGACACAGTTATCAAGTAGTTTAAGTCAATGGAAAGTCAGGCATTGTGAAACGGAAAGGAATACATAGGAATAGAAATGTATAAATGAAAACACAGTTGAATTCAGTTTCATACTATATTTATTTTCACATATAGCACAACGAATTCTATATTACGATCATTTTACAATAATGTAAGGGGGTTTGCAGCGACGACGACGACATGATGTTGCAGCGAAGACGATGACACGATGTTGCAGCCACAATGCAGCGACAATGCAGCGACCATGCAGCGACCATGCAGCGAAACCAAAATCGACGAAAATTAAGCGAAAGGAAGAAAAGTTTAAAACGATTTTAGGTTATGTTCTCGATGGGTTATTAAGATGCTGTTAGCCTCGAATTAAAGCCGAAAGTGTCTTCTTTAAGATAGGGTAAATGATATTAATTTGCAACGCCCGGTGTCTTTTTAAAAATTGGAAAACTCGGCAGGTGACAGAAACGAGAATTAAGCGAACATTTGTTCTGCTTGCATCTGCATTGCATATACAGGAAATAATCGAATATTTTATATATCTAGTTTGCAATACGACACGCTACATACTTTAATTTATTTTATTCAATTTTGTTTACTGGAGGATTATGCATTAAAGTCTAAAATCGCTATAACATTCCTAATGTCTTGCAAATAGTATGAAATTTGGAATTAAGTACAGATATCATTTCATGTATATTCATGTAGCTACTGGATCCCAGTGGATTCAAGCCTCCATGCTTTTTAATAGAAAATAAATAAACGATATTGTATTACAAAACATGTCCAATCTCTTCTCATACCACCTCTTGCACCTACAATATTAATTAATTATATTCTTCACCGGTGACGTCTGCCCTACAGTTCATCTATTATCGATGCAACAGGACTCTTATAATATAAGAAAAACAAATTACATTACTGTAAAACATAATAAATTAACATAAAAGTTAATGCAACTTTGAACAACAATTAAATAGGTTTAACAATT
>CM052156.1:7250074-7264687 GCA_028455555.1 Augochlorella aurata | reverse complement strand
CTCTTCGAATTATTGGTCGGATTTTATTTAATTTTCTTATGCGATACGTAGTTTTTTAGGAATTAAAATATATGTGTCATCAAGTGCGATCCTCCGGCTTTAATTTGCGCCTTCGATATTTCTAAAATTTGTTCCCATTTATTGCTACAAATTATTAAGCTTGGTACAGCGTCATTCGACGTAGTGGCAAAACGCTGAAACTGGTAGTCGAAAGTTATCGACGTGTTACTCGCAGGGTTACAGCATGTGACTGTTATCCTTTCATGTGAAAGTGATGAATCTACTATTTATCGTGTACGTATCAAATTTGTTGAGAAAAAAATCTTTTCCGAGATCAATCGGTGAACAGTGTTAACTGTTACACTCCAGTTGTTTTATGGCATGGAATGGGTAAGATTATTTTATTTTCATGTAATTTAAGTTTTACCTTAACATAACCTTTCTAACCTACTGTCTAAAATAATCTGTGTCGCCATCCGTGGCAAGACACTGAACTGGTGGTTAAATATTTCGTTACCAGTTTCAGTGTTTTGAGAGTTATACCTCTGGAAAGAATGACGCTAATACTCTCGTTTTTGTCAGAAATAGTAATTTACTCTGCGAGCGGTTTTATTAATGGTTACCGTGTCAATAAGTCATTCTAATTACTAAAAATGGGGGTGTCAAGTTATTTGATTTACGAATCCCGATAGTGCATGTGTATATCTTGAATCATTATAAACAATGAGTGTCAAATAGCGAGGGTATAGGACGTAAATACTGTGCGATGTAAAAGAAAGAAGATTTAATAGAATTTCGAATTATTTCGCGTACTAGATTTTTGTTACTTTACGTACGATCACTGACGGAGCCAATTGTTGTAAAAAATAATGGAAACTGCACAGCCGTTGTATCTTAACCTCTTCAGTGAAGATAAGGTTCATGTTTTAAAGGAGGTAAGTACACGACGGTTTTTAATGTTGTTAATGTCTTACTTTTAGTGACAAGCAACAAATAATGGCTGACGAATGTAATACAGTTGCTGCATGCATGCGTGGACGAAATATGTGGTAGATCGGGCCCATCCTATCACCGGTTTGCAAGTAGCATAGATTGGAGCAGAGAAGAGTACGATGAGACTTACAAATTAATATCTACTCTCTTACACAATCCTGCTTGTCTGTATTTGACAGAAGAGAAGGTATAAATTCTAGGTTTCTATAAATATAAGTGCATTTAATTGAATGAAAGAATTCCGTTCTTGTTTAGATGCCTCAAGAATACCATGAACTACCCGAGCACATTCAACAAAGCATACTAACGTGTTTGAGGGTGAGAAGGGAGCAGCTAACAGATGCTTTATTAAAGGAATATTCTAAAGAAAAATATGAAACATTAATAGACTTTGATTGGAGATTAAAGGTGTAGTAATTTGGATACTTATTGATACAGCACTTCCACAGGAGATAATATCATTGTTTTTAACTGTTCACAGCTTATAATGGGATCCAGTAAGTTGGCTTCTTTGAGGGAACCCCTTCTACAACTGGATCTTGTACTTGAAAATAAGGAAGGTCGACGTATTTTGGGATTGGAATTGAATAAAGACGAACTGGAGACTTTTATAAACACCATAGAGTCCATAGTGAAATGATTCTACTGTACAGAAAAAACATAATACTGTTAAATAAGTTAATAAAGGGTTTTCAAGACGAAATGAACATATCCAATCATTTTACACTTGTTTCACAGTTTATTATAGGTTATAGATAAATGTAGAATAGTTTAATTACTATTATAACTGCTCATCGAAGATACTGAAGACTGTTATTCTCTGTCTGAGGCGTCTTCGACTCAAAGATCTCATTTATAATTTTGTTGTATTTTTTCTTTTGTTTCCTGGAGCGCAAAATAAATAAACGAGGAAGCTTGCGTCGGTGACGCCTCAGGATTTCAACGATCGATAGTTTTTGCGAGTGTACAGATAATCAGTCGGGTGTTTCAAGGATTATTTTTTCTTTTTTCATCTTCTTTTTTCTCTCTTCGTTTAAATAAAAAAGTTCGCTCTCGTCGCCAAAACTTGTCTCGAAAAAACGATGTAATTTCGTTGTAAAGATCATTTTACGGACAATATATTTAATGAAAATGGTTTACTATACAACTTTTAATTTTACCTCTTTCTCCTTACTCATTAATAATAATAATATATATCGTTTAAAAATCAATGCCGGTCGCGGGCACATTGAAAACGCTCGCTCCATCTTTTATCCTTTTTCGTTTCTTTTCTCCTTTTTTTAACACTTACAAGTTATTCTGAGATTTTGGAGCATTTACATGTAATGCGCATTTTCGTTTTGTTCTTTTTTTAAACTTTACGATCTACGCTACGGTTCTTAATAAAAAAGAAAGCTTCTCGTAGGTAATTATCATTTATACTCGATGGTGTGATCCGTACGCGAACGAATCCGTTGTTTTCTTTTTTTTTCTCTCTTTCTCTCCCCTCGGCTGGTAAAATTGTGCAATGTCTTGTAAATCGTAGTTAGGCGATACCTTTTTTTTTGTTGTAGTTAATGATTATTATAAAATTACGAATAGGCTTCCTCGTAAGTAGTTTCTCATATGGAGAAGTAGCATTTCGAACGAACGCCGAATTTACACAAACGCTTCCTCTATGTCTAGATTATATATCACTTACATTCTTGTCTCGACTTACTGTGTATGCTTTCCTCGTGTGTGATTTTTGTGTGTGTTTCCTTTTTTTTCCTTTTTCAATTATTATTATTATTATTATTATTAATTATTAATTATTATTATTCATACCATTCTTTTTTTCTTTCTTATCTCACGTGTGTGATTGTTGTGTTTGTGTATCTCTCGCTCTCGCTTTCTCTCGCTCTCTCTTTCGCTCTCTTCCACCTGTGAAAATCGTCCTGGAATTATACCTTGTGTACGTGTTTACCTCTCGTTCTCTCTCGTGTGTCTCGTGTACCAAAGTCATACCTAGAAAGTGTGTGTGCAGTTCCTCGTTACAACGTAAAAACCTCTCTCGATTGTACAATTACCCAAAGAAAAAGAAAAGAAAAGAAGCAAGGACCGCGAATGAAATACGAGCAAAATAATCGTCGACCGTCCTTGAGAATCGCGATCCGAGTGTTTCATTACTCGTGCGCTTCGACATATTCTTTAATTCATCTGTTTGCCTCTCCCCTCGTCCCTCGCTATTCACCCCTCTCTCTCCAACGTCCACATATCATGGCGAAGATTAACATACCAAATTCTCCATTCCCTTCTCTCATTCTCTCGTTCTACGATTCTCTCGCACACGCACGCCTTGCTCCTCAGTCCCCGATCTTTATTACACTTCTCTCATTAGCACTCTCTTCACAACCCGTCTCACCCCCCCCCCTCTTTCTCTCTATCTTTCATTCACACACTCGATAGCAAGCGTTATCGCAACAGGAGGACGCGATCCGACGAGTACTTCTTCCTGGAACAATGTTCTTCTCGTGTTTCCTTCGGCATGTTCTTCATGATGGTCGCACGTGATTCGACTTAGCTTAGTTAACAATGGCAGATTTGTTGTTTCGACTCGCCTCGAGCGCAGAGACCGATCCCATGGAAAATACCCGGAGGACAGCCGCTGCAATCGATCGCGAAAATTGATTGTTCCCTCAAAGGATAAGTCGCGTTGGAAAAATTGTATAATTAGTAGAAAATCACTCGGCTCGGGACCAAATTGCCCACACCACCGGCGAAAGACAACACTCGGTGTTCTCGGAAGCGACCGTTCCATTCGTTTCGTCCTACATGAAACCTCGTGCTCTCTTTCTCTCTTGCTCTCCTCGACGATATACGCGACCGTAGCCATTCGTGGACATTCCTGGTTCGCCCAGCCGTCGAACTGCAGTCTAATAATTATTATTAATAGGCCTACTATAAAGTGTCTACAATGCTCTCGCGATGTCGCGGCAACATCGTCGTCCGTTCCGTTTCATTCTCTATGTTTTCGATTACGTTTGTTGTTTTTCCGTGTTTCGATTTCCCATTGATCGTTATATCCCTTTTACTTATTCTGTGTGCTGACTACCTCTTTTCCTCCTCACTTTCTGTGTTATTTTTGTGTTAACTTTTTTGCGTCGTTTTGCTTTTTCCATCATTTATTTTTTTTTGTTGTTGCTGCTCGTAACGAAAGAACGTTCATTTGTTTTGCTTTTTCTTTTTTTTATCTGTTTAGTTTGCAGGAATGGTCCAAATATACATATCTATATAATATACTTTTTTGGTTTTAACGAGAGAAAAGAACTTTCTTCTTCCCAAAAATTACAATTCGGTTAGGCGGGGCGTTTATTCGTTCACGTTGTTCTCGTAGGGCGCATCCGCGATTATTTCCTGCGAACAAAGCCGAGTTAGAATCAGAAAATCATGTTTAACTTTATCGGTGGCAATTAAAAGGCAACTTACGGTCGTGGCGCACTCGATTGTTGCCGCCGCGATGGCCTTAGCACTTATTTCGATCTCCTCAACAGCCTGCAAACAGAAGCAAACGGGATCTCGTTAATGTCGACGTCACGATCTATACGATCCACGGAACCAGCGATCGAAGTTAAGATCAGATGGCCCCTCGCTCTATATCTCTCGTCGGACATAGACACGTGGAATCGCTATGTCCTCGGAATCGGTTGCACTAACGCAGAGCGACCGATCTGTTGGCGATCATCATGTTAAACTACTGTACATTTTTTTACTTTGCTGTAATTTACAATCCTCTATTCACGTTGTATGAACGACTCCAAATGTTTTTGGCCAGAATAATTGAATCGCTACTTAATTTCAAACCGATGAAATAGCACTCTACAATTCTTGATCTACTGTGCTACACTAAAAACTAAAAGTGAGTCGGTGCTGAAAATGTTCCCACTATTCTGTCATACTCTTCTACCAGTGTTCATAGTGCTCAGAGGATTAACGATCACTGTCGAGGAGGATAATTACTTTGGCCACTGAGGCAACGTCTTCGGTGATGGCTGGCGCGGATGGTGGAGGAGCAGGAGTCTCGATCGGGACGGCTACTGGCGTGACCTTCTCTTCCGAGCTCTCTGTCGTACTGTCCTGGGTCAGCTTATTTTCAACCGGGGCCTCGGACTCGGGAGTGCTCTGAAAAACACAGGTCTGTTCATTAAAAAATGTGCACATCGACTAACGTGGAACGTGACGATCGCGGCAAGTCCAATCCCAGCATGCTACGAGGACAAAAGACGTAAAGGTCGATTCCGTCGGGCTACTCGAAAATGTGGAGTCGACACCTGTGTCCCCTTGACAATTTCGCTGTGACCGTGGACACTAGTACGAACACGATATACTGTCTCCCCTTTCGATCCTTGTGTAGGCAAACTATTATTGATCCGAATGTCTGGAGCCTTTCAATTGTCTGATAAGAATGTGAAATTTCTTTTTCTGGTTTTTGATGAAGTGTTACTCCTATAATCGTAGCTTCTTATAATTTTTGAAAGGATTGTGAACACTAAACCTAGAAGAGCTCTAAAAGTGACTAACGCGTGTGTCGATTATACAGATGAACATGGTAGATGGATCAGATTGTCTACACAAGGGTTGATAGAGCGACACGAGTCAACGGTTACAGAAAAATCGTCCAGGAAATTAACGAGAATCCGGACGGAATCGTTCCTCATGCTTCGGTCAGCCCAAAGAATCGGAGAAACCCTCTGCTCGCGTACACCCCGCGTATAAGAAAACTCTGCATGCGCAATACAAGATGCTGACGACACAACGGATGCAATTACGGAAAGAGCATGGTAATTATCAATGACTAAATGCGCGCCGAATGGAGCGTGCCGACGAGAACGGTCAAACGTTCCCGGTGTTCATGGTCGCGGCATGATATATCCTTAGAAAATGAGTTGAAAATTTCTATTTAAAATTATTCTTACAACCATAAGCATCGGAGACAATTTTGTATCGGCGTCGGAGCGCTGCACTCTGCGCGTACAAGTTATTCCTCTAAAATAAATGCCGTATTATTCAGATTAATCGTAAATCGTTAACGTGTCTAATACACGGCATGTTTAGAGAGAAGCGTTTACGTCTATCAATGAGATTCACGCTAAGAGAGATTATTATTCGTTTCTAAGGTTTCGAGCGGGTTCTAAACAAGGATACTTCGGTGTTATTAGTGACAGACAGCGGTTTTCCGGCGGTTAGAGAGAACGTGAGAGAATCTCCTCTACGGAAACTGGTCCTCTAGATATTCTCGACTAGTGCAAGAACACACAGCGATACACAATTATATCCGCTCGTGGTATTTTTGATATATCTAGGTGTCGAGCTACTATGAATCATCATCAACAATCAATTCAAAAAATAAAACAGAAACTGGTACGCTCTACTTTCCAGCGCCTCGATTCGAATAACAAGTCGTGGTTAATCATGATCGTCAAGAAAACCAAGAGGCAAACAACACAGGTGATATGGCAGTAATGGTTCGATTCTTGGTGGTGGTCGATGGGAACGGAAGGATAAAGAGAGATCTTTGTTAAATGAATGATACACGTGTGTCTATGTACGTGTGTGAATGTGTGTGAGTAAAGAGGTTACAATTGTTAATCACGGTTCACAGAAGGAGATGCATTCGACGAGAGACCCATTGGACGACGGTGGGATGTGTTGCGATTGCTCGAAGAACTAGGGGAAGAGACGATGATACCATTTCAGGTTCTAGGAGGATGACATGTACACGGTTTTTTGATATACGGTTCCGTATATCAAAAATATATATAGATGTATATATATGTTCTCCCTTCGGTCGTGCATGGAACTGGCCGGAGTAGCAACGTGCGAGTGTACTGATTGACTCTCATGGATGAAATTCGTGCAAAAACCCCACAGACGTCGATGTCAGTCTCAGTGTCTCGTTCTCGGGCCGAGAACGGTTCGTTCTTTTGCGATTCTCTGATCTTTACGATCTTTTTCTGTTTCGGCGAAGGAGAATACAGAGTTGTATCCAGGGGGTTGGTGGTCGGACAGGGTTCAGATAGATAGAGAGAAAGAAGGGTTGTTGTTGTTGTTGTTGGGGTGGGGTGTAGGACCGGGAGAGCCGACACTCTCTCCAGAGGCGAGATATGCCAGAGAGAGACGGTGGTGTTGGTATTACATATCTGTGCGGACCGTAACGACGAGATACTTGGAACGAGGCGCCACCAAAGATTGATCGATTGCTTTTTTGGTTTGCTTTTCGACTCGGCCGCCTGAATTCATGCCAGGAGGTTGTGTTACATGTTAGTCACCTGATGGGTCTCCTGGACAGTGGTTGACGTCGTGGTGTTGTTCGACAACTGACACGAGATCGAGCTCTCTTCCTGGTTCTCAGTCTCCGCCGGAGACTTGGCTACTGTCTTCCTTAACTGACTGTCCTCGTACTCGTACTCGTGTACGATAGTACAGGCCGAACGGTCGTTCTCGTCGCTGTGGTGTTGGTCTCGGTCTTGGTCGTGGTTTTGGTCGTGGTTTTGGTTGTGGTTTTGGTAGTCTGAGTGTGTTTGCGAGGAGTCTATCGTGGACGTTGTCAACACGGTCGCGCCGACGACGATGGACTGGGGACTGGGACTTCTGGGCGGTGTCAGAAGTAGCGTCTCTGTCGGGTTTCTCAGGCTGGGCTTGTCGTCCGCGTCGGGAACCGGAAACTCGCTCTTCGTCCCGGATACGTTACTATAACTATTCGTCGCTAGCGGGCAAGAGAGCTCTTCCGGTGGTAAGGGATACTCGAACGAGTCTGTACTAGGGACAGTGTCCTGGGGCGCCGGAGGAAGCTCGTCCGATCTGATCGAAACAGGCTCGAGCCTGCTGGTCTCCGTTCGAGACTCATCCTCGACAATCTCTTCGTCTTCTTCCTGACTCTTGCTGTCCGAGACTCGCGATTCCGTAAGAGAGACTGGGGGAACGCTCTCCTCTTGATCCTTGGGCGACTGGGGTCTCTTCTCTGCGTCCTGAGACAGCTCTGTTGTCTGTGGTCCAAGATCAATGACGGGGCAAGGCACTACGGTGGCATTGATATCGAGATTATTCTCTGGAACACGGGTCTTGGGAGAGTCTGGCACGGGTGGAGGAGGCAAGGAATCTTCTTCTTCTTCTTCTTCTGAGACTGTGTTGACCTGGTCCGGCACGGTCTTGACGAGCTCTTCGACTACGAAAGCCGTGGGCGCTACCTCAGGCTCGACTTGCATCGCTTCCTTCGTAGGAGGTTCGTCGTCCTCGGGTTCAACCACCTTCATCGTCAGTTCCAGCTTCTCTTCCACATCGGGAATCGCTTCGACGGGCTGCGTGTCCACTTTTGGGACATCGGCGACGGGGTTTACGGTCTCCTCTTCTTCCTCAGGGATGACTACCGCAGGCTTAGCCTCGACCAGTGTCTCCTCGGACAAAGGCATGGGCCCCTCTTCCGTATTTAATACAGAATCGCAGATCAAGGCCGGTGGTTCCTCGGCCAGAACTTCCTTCTCCTCCTCTATCGCGATCTTTTCCTCGACGACTTCCGGAGCCTGCTCTTTGGGCACGTCTCGTTCGCTGGTCTCGGAAGCGGCGCTACCTACATCGCAAACTATTTTTGACTCTACCGACTGCTCAACGATTTCCTCTGGTTCTTTCTGCGGTCCCTCGGAGACTACTTCCATCACGCACACGAGGTTCTCTTCTCGATGCTCTAGCTTCTCTTGAAGCGGTGGCGGCGCCTCTGCCACCGCAACCGGCGCATCCTCTTCCGGTTTGTTCGGACTCTGTTGTTCAACCGGCAGAGGAGCTTGAGTCTTGATTTCCGGCGACTCCGACTGTTCGACCGCGGTTTCCGGCTTAGTCGCGACGACGTTGACGCCTGCGTCGACGTCAACGACGGTATCTACCACCGGCAGAGCCTCTAGCTTCGGGGGAGTCGGGGCCTGTTCTGTTTGGGATTCGTCTGGGGGTGAAACGTGTGGTCTCTGGGGGACATCGCGTGATTCCGATGGTGTCGGAGGTGGTTCGTCTGTGACGGGGTCTGCGACAGGGTCTGCGACGGGGTCTGCGACGGGATCGGTGACGGGATCTGAGAGCGAATCTTCGTCGGCAGCAGCCTCGGCAGGCAATTTCAAGGCTTCCGCGAGCAGGCTTGCGGTAGCCGCGGCCTGCTGAGCCTGCTGCAACGGCGACGGATCTATGGGCGTCGGTGGCGGACTGGACGGAGGCAAGGAAGGAATATCCTCACTGGTTTTCCTCTCAATGATAGACGACGGCGTAGCGACTGTCTGGACTCGGAAAACGGAGACTTCTACCGGGTCCGGTACGAACTGACCACCGGCTGGACTGACCTCGACTACTTTTTTCTCGGCCTCGAGTTTTTCGACCTCCTCTTTCTTTTCCTCGACAGGGACGGGAGTGGGGGCAGAGGGAGTGGGTTCCTCTTGCTTTTCGTCGGCCGGGCTACTAGCCGCCGTTGCTGTTGTCGCTGCTGCGGACGGCGAGGACGCCTCCTCCTTCGACTCGGTGGACGCCACCGCCGACGCTGCTGACGCCGCCGACGCCGGCGCCGCCTCGGTCTCCGCCGATGGACTACTTACTGCAGACTTCTCCTCCACTGGGCTGCCCGCCGTTGCCGAGCCGTTCTCCGCCTCTTCCCCACCCTGAAAACGGGATTAAAACGTTAGCGTGATATCTTTAGCTCTAACTACGAAACAACTTGTAATTTCAACCCCTTCGAGCTACAAGCCTCCCCTTTACAACGACCGCTAAATTTTATTAAGCGATGCATTTTTATCGCTCTGTTCAGCTTCTTCGATCAACTTAAAATATGAAACTGCTGCGAAAAAAATCGTACGCCATCTTTTTGGGGGTTCGTTGTAACTGGGAAGTTTTCAAATCTATGTCATCGAACCTAGAGTAGCTTCGTCAATAAATTACATTTCAGATACTATTACCTAAAGGCAAGGTGTCCTAGTATCAATTAAGCCCCCTCAGCGGAACGTTCGATCGCGCTGATTTTAGAATGCGAAAATTAAGAATTCACTTCGAATCTTACCGAGCAAAAGCTCGTGGCCATTGCTCCGGCAAGTTCATTACAGATTCGAGGCAAGTCCAGACTAGTTTCTGGGCACGCCGTTGCAACCTGGTGCCGGCCCGTTCGAGCGCGACACGATTTTTTTGTTCGTCGCGAAGGGTGAGCAAGTTGACAGTTGTCGCCGGGGCTTTCTGGCCGAACCGAGGGTAGAGGAGAGCGATTCAGAATAGAAGAAGGAGGGTGAAAACGGTGCAGCCTAGCGACACGTAGACAAGAGGGGCTGGCAGGAGGGTGGATATGCCCCTGGCACAGGCGTACACGTGGAAACGGGACGCGGATACAAAAACGAGAGAGAAAGAGAAAGAGAGGTATAGCCCGTGGGATGCTGCGGACCGTCGACGTCGCCCTTTCAGGGGTGGCCAATCGTGTCACTGTGTCAGCGATCGCTGCCCCTGTGCTAAAACTCCTGATTGATTTTCATTCGACGATTGATAATCAGCAGAGACGAGCGGAGACGAGCGGAGTCGAGCGATGCGGAGAGGAGACAAATGAGAATCAAAAGGGGTGCAAGTTGTTCGAGCAAATCGAACCCACCCCCGAGGTTAGCCAACTCGGTTGGGCGTACGAATAGACGGGAACACGAAGATCAATTCTTGAAACCGAAGAGGGAAACGGAAACCGGACGCGCGGAACGCGGCCGCGTGCTTTATCGTCCCCAGACCGTCGCATATCGATCGCCGAGCTAAGTGAAACCCCTTCCCGTTCCGCCGTTTTCCTAAGGGGTAAGCTTAAAGAATTACAGCCGCTCAAGGGGCCAGTCCAGGACCTGTTCCTTCGACACGACCTGCAGATCCTCTCGTTTTCGAGATTTTCTCGCATTTAGCAAACTGGCCCTCTCTTGCGTTCTCAAACATGCTATAAAAGTACGATATAAATGAAGTCTGACACCGTTGCTAAGTCACTTTCTATTATCCAAAATGTTCGCGTCACTCTCCTTCAACGAAGATTAAGACGCGCAGGAGATCGTGGCTACTCAAGCCCGTCGTGATTCATGGCTTAGCGCGTTGGTTGACAACGGCGTAGCGTTACAAATTTGGCGAAAGTTGACGCGGTGAAACCGGGGGCCAAAAGGGCAACGGGCTCGCTGGCCGGTGGCCAGACGGTGGCCAGACGAGGAGACCGATCGGTGTCTCGGGCCATTGTCCGGTTCGTTCGAGGTCGACGGAAGAAAGGAACTTACTGCGTCGCAGTAATAAACTTCCGATTAGCCGGGGCTTTTAACCGCGAGACGAGGCGAGACGAGGCAAGGCGAGGAAATCGATCGCCAGCTCCGTTGCCCGTCGACCAGCTCCGACTGGGTTACCAAGGGAGCTCGAGTCCTCCTCTCGTGTCCTCCTCGCGATGGTCGCGCGCGAAAGAGAAGAAGGAAGACGCCACCGCGTGTTCTCATTTCAAGGCTCGGCGCCGCTGTCCGAGTATATTTAAACGAGAATCGTGGATTTCGCGTCCGGTCGCTTGACGCCCGGCCAATCGACGCGAGAAACTTCGCCGGTCTCAGATTGAGACGACTTCGACGATTTTTCGTCGTTCCGATACTCGCGACATGTCGAGCCTAACAGGCGGATTAATGGTCTCCATTGTCGGCCCACGTCCGACTAGACGGCTAGACGAGTCCTCGAGGGACCACGCGATCGCCCACGCCAAGGTACGCGAGACGTGGGCTCCGTGTCTCATTCCGATTATCGATCTTCAGAAATTCCGATTAAACTGCATAAATGTATAAACGTCTATTCTATTTTCCACTCTCGTATCGATCGCTGCATCTCCTCTCGTCTAAGGCGTTCCCGTGCACCTCCCAAAGATATGCGCGTATTTTTCTCAACCTCGTCGGCGTAACACGTTTTCCGGCCACCGTGGGAGGGCCGAAACGTAAAAGAAGCGGGATTACGGCGCGTAGGCAGCACGGATGAAAACCGAGTGACCAGTTTCTTATCCGGCGATCGAACAGTTTTTCGCCGAGCAACGAGTTCGCCCATCGCAGTCATCCGTGAGCGAATTATCCCGTGGCAGCTGGTGGCCGGTCGCGTCGGAGCCGATACAGGAATCAATTTTCTGTTCGGAGAGAGACCGTCGAAAAAAGCCGGCGCGTGCAACAACTGTCGTCCGGTGAACACGCGCGGAAATTCGAAGGGGGTCGATAACGATCGGAAACGGTCCGAAACGGTTCCGAAGCGGCGTTCTCTCGGGTCTACTAGCCTGCTGCGTTTCCAGCGTATCAGCTTACTAATTGCATCTGCCTATTGTTCGCTGGTCGCGGATTAATCGGAAACAAAACGCGTCGTCGATCGACGTTCGACGTTTCTTGAACGTGTCGCGACAGTTTCTCGCCACTCTGTCTCGTTGCCGCGTATTCTTTTATTTGCTAGGTCGGTGCGCTGTTTGCCCAGCTTCCTCGGAATCGAATTACGACAGCTGCATTTATCCGGTTCACCGGAGCGTGTCCGGCGACGGCAATATCGGTCTCCGGCACGTAAACGGAGCGAGAAGTCGCGTTCTTCTAATGCGCCGATAGCTTGCGAGGGTCTGCGAATCGGATCTGCTAACCCTTCATCGTCCTCCCTCTCGTTACAGAAGTTGCCTCCAGTGGAAGTTACTTCATCAATTTGCTCGACGCGATTTCGAAGGACGGTCCCCTTTCCCGATAGTTTAGTTTTCATTAGTTCGCATATTCGACTCCGCTGCATTCGAACGCTACGATCTCTGATACACGAGGAACATTAATTGATACGTTGCGAATTGAACGTAATTTCTATTAACGTACTTTAATCAATTAGCTTCCCGTTTTGATGCAAAATGGCTTGCTCGCATCTTCTGGCAAGGGTCGCTTTAAAGTGCTGTAACTTTGTGAAAAAAAATCGTAGATTTGTGGACGAGGTACAAGGCACACCTGAACTCGTTGGTTGTTAATCGACGCGGAACCCCGCGCGCACCGGCCCTGGCCAATGGAAATTAATACCCGCGTAAATTGGTTGCGCCGCCGGCCACGGGAAATTTAATCGTTCCGGCAACGGGAATCGAATTCGCGGACCAGCCTGTCCCGTTGGCGATTTTCTGTCCCCGCTTTCGGCGATCGCTTCGAGATCTCTATCGCGATTATTAACGATCCCGAAAACCGCGGGCGTGCTCGCGAGGAATTCGCGAATCGCGGCCGCGTCAAAACCATCGATCACTCTCGCGCTGCATTAATCTGCTGCGGGAGATAAACGCCGATTTATCGGCCCCTGTTTCTGGCACGTTCTCTCGCGACACGGTTTCGTCAGATACGTTCTCGAGCCGGACGAGAGGAGCCCGACGACGCAGGTTTCCGCAGGTGCGCGATCATTCTTCCGTGAACGCCGCGCCGATACAAAGAACGCGGTTGTCTAGCGAGTCGCCCCTTTATGCTCGAGGAACTTTCGACGCCGACTGTGTCGCACCATGTGACAAAATTAAAAGGAGACTATAGAGATAATTAATTGAACATTTGGGTCGCAATGCGGTGTGATTCTTTTACATTTTACAGATGATGAGAGACGATGAATCGTGGTCGAGATTTTGGTAGAAGGTACCATTGTGCATCGCAAGAGCGAACGAAACGAGACGGTACGACGTTCGACCGGCGTCGATTCGCTTGCTATTTTCATCCCACGACTCGCTTGTAGTCGCGCGACTATTTTTGCGCGCTGTGCCGCTCGGAGCCGAGTGTCGGTTTACCTTTGTTTCCGCTCTGGAACGCGTTTTCGATTCACCAAAGAATTTAGGGTTACGCAAACCTATCTCTCTCTTTCTCTCTATGCCTACTTTCTTTGCCACAAAAAATGCTCCCCGGTGCAACAAATTTCCTAAAAACGAGGAAACAGTAGGGGTTGCTCGATAACCGCTCGAGTTCGGGGCTCCAGTCGCGCTGGCCGCGGGAGTGGGAGCGGTGGGCGTGGCGGCGCTCGACCAATAAGCGAGGCGGACGAGTCGGGGGCGTATCTCGGCCCTCGTGTCAAGGGCTGAGGTTCGTACCACGGGAGATGCAGGCTTCTCGGCTTCCGGTGGGTCCGCAGCTACGCCGAGAAGCGGCACGTAAGACAGAACTTTCCTGGCACCGCGTGCAAAAGCGCCGGCCACACGGTACACACCGTTGCCGACGCTTCGGCCCGCCTTCGACATGGACTCCATCTTCTTGATAGCTCTCGGTGAAGCACCGTTCGGCGAACGTCCTTGAAAGAACACTTTGTAATCACGACCGCGATAGTCCAGGGTCGGTTCAGCAACCGGGATCAAGCGGGGTTATCACCGAAATTCCGTCGCGACTCATTTCTTTGCACTCCGGTCTCTCGAGACATTTTATTCTCGGTAGGTGTCCGTTAATAACGAATCTTTTATGCAATTACGGTATACAAAAATTCAACGGATTAGAGAGCCTAATTAATGGAACTGAAACTAGAAAGTGGACATTTATCGTGGCCGATGGCATTTTAACTACTTTGCATACTAAACAGTCTAGCAACATTTAGTTCATTCGAACATATTTTAATAAATACGTGTTTTAGAAGCTAGACAAAAAA
>CM052156.1:7227738-7249974 GCA_028455555.1 Augochlorella aurata | reverse complement strand
AACATATTTTAATAAATACGTGTTTTAGAAGCTAGACAAAAAAGGTTGCTGTGTTTATGTTCACGGACTGTCTCCCACCTGGCTAAAAAATTTTAGGGGAGCTACAACGGAGAACTCTGAAGTTGCCGATGGGAAGAAGATGGCGGCGAATAATAGCCGGAGTGCAAAGGTGTAACGTGCTCTAGAGAATCGTTAACATTCGAGTCTCTACACGGTGGACCAAAAGATCGGGACCGAGTTCTTCAGTTTCTAAGGCACAGTGAAATTGAAATCGACCAACCGGATGCTAAAAGATACTCCCTCATGCACAGGCTGATAATTATAATTTACTTGTAATGGAAAGTAGTTTAATGCGTCAATGAAATAAGTTAAATGAAATTAAAAATGGCATGCTACTTGTGCGAAATATTGTAATATTATTGTTTATTATTGTTATTGTTAAATCGTTCGCGCGTTTCGCGGAATCGCTCGGTTACTTTGTCACGTCGTCGTGGTCAGGAATTGCGAGTCACCCTGTACATGAGGAGACTGGAAGGAGCCCGGTGCAGCACAGCCAAGCTATTCGTCCGGCAACTATTAATAGAGCGGGTGCGTCGCGGCTGACACCATGCGAAAAACCCGACCGCGACTAACTAGTATCCGCGAGAGCAAATGAACTGGGTCATCGATGGTCCGGAAAGTCTATCCACCAAGGGACGAGGCTTCCTAGAAGTACCCTAAAAATTCACGGTGGTCGAAATCGTTGCACTGCCCGTAGGCTTCGTTATCGGGGATGCGCCGTTTCCGATTTCCCGCAGATATCCCGGTTGCGACCGACGACTCTCTCTTTTGCTCTCTCGCTCTTCTTTATCTTCGGCTGTCTCTCGGTACCTTTATCGCGCACGCACTGGCTCGCACGATCACTGACGCGTCGAGTGAACAGAGAATGATCCGCACGGGCTCTCAGTTCGCCGTTGGCGAACTACTCGGGCCAGACTGCGAGTTCACGGTGGTTTATATAGAGTCGCAGACGAGAGGAGAGGAGAGGATCGTCCCACGTCCCGCCGAGAGAGGAGAGGAGAGAGTAGAGGAGAGGAGAGGAGAGGAGCGTGCAGAGCCGGCAGCAGGGACACGTGGACAGGCTCGCGGAGGGAAGAGGGAAGCTTCTAGTCGCGGCGAGGAACCTCCAGCAGGAATAAGAGAGGAAAACGGCGCGAGCGAGCGGAATTCCTGCGCGTTTCCTCCTTTTATCATCCGCGAGCGAATCTGCCCTATCTTGGTCCCGCCAGAGGAAATTTCGCAGGAGAATCGAGCCGAGTTTTCGAAAACAGGCTACCTGTGCACTTAAGACGCCACCCAAGCCTAGACACGGCGGAACAACCGCGAAGAGAGCGAGAGAGAAGAACAGAAAGCGGGAGAGAGGAGAAGAAAGAAGCTGAGCGGATTACAGGCTGCAGCTTTCTGCTTTCGAGGGGTCCCTAGTGTCCGCGGTGGTTCCCGGTTGCATTTCATCTTCGAGACGCGAGAGGAGAGATACCGCGTCTCGCGGGTGAACGTTCTCTCTGTCGAGAGACAACGCGTGTGTGCGCGCCGGCTATTCGAATTCGATCCGCGACGTGGAGAGCGAGAGAGGAGAATAATAGAGAGGAGAGGACAGAGGAAAGGCGAGAAGAAATGAGCGCGCGGGCGCGGTTCGCGCACTGCGGCCGCCGGAAAAATCCGCGCCGCAAAACCACCGTGCGTTTCTATTCTTAGACGATCGAAAGAGAAAGGCGCCGCCAGAAGGAAAAAGGGAGGCGAGCACCGGCGCGGCGACGCGAAAGATAACTATTAACAAAGCCAGAAGGGACACCACGACGACACCGAGACACCCCGAGAGTTAGACGAGTGAGCGAGCCGGGACCCCTGGACCCCGGGAGAAGACAACGCGAACATTTTTGAGTCCGTTCCAAACTTTGAACGCTGCGCACGCTTGACCTTTACGCCGAGAGTTAGTCACGGAGTGAGTCAAGTGGGAATTCGAGCTGGCCTCGCTCGAATTACGCACCATCGGAACTGACAATCGATCAGTACTTGCCGGTGCAAACTGGTCAACTACTTGCTCTTTTAAAGGACGACTTTGTCGCTTGGATAGTTGTCGCCTTTGTCTACACAGTTTTGTCAACAACATATTTGTCCATTCGCCAAAAACAGAGCTTTTCCTAGTGACTATCAACTTGAACACCCTATAGAAGGTCTATCAAACTTGATTAAAAACAACTTGGTGCAGTAGAATATTTCTCTTCGCCCAGCAAAGATAGAGGTTTAGCTTTTAGCTAATAAATTGAGCACTTTACAAAAGGTCTATCAATCTCGACTAAAAGTTTCCTCGACGAAGTAAAATATCTCTACAGGTCCACCTAATATATGGGTATCGCCATTAGCTACCAACTTGAGTACCCCATGAAGTTAAACACTTATTAACTTTAACTTGAAAGCTCTATCAACTCGAATAGTTTATGAATTTATCAATTTGTCTTTCGCAGAGAGTTCAAATGGGTGGTCCCAAGTCCACCGCGTTGGACGTGCGAGGCGAGTGCAGAGTTCTGTGACCGATCGCCGGTGGCAGCATCGACCACGAAGTCGTCTTGGAATTATTCTTGGACCAGGCGAGGCAGAGGACGTGTTACCAACCGAGAGAGGTCCGCGCGTACCGGATGTGGATACAGATGGAGACGGGTTCCACTGTGTGGGCCGGAAACGGAGCTCTCGTTACGACCGACGTATTAATTGGCGTTAACTACGGAAAGTATGCACGCTGCTAATCGAGCCGTTATCTCTCTCTCTCTCTTTCTCTCTCGCACTCAGTACCGGCTTCGAATTTAGCCGGGAGTGTTCGACCGAATTCGAGGTCCGCCCCGAAGAATGATCGATCGTAGAGCGCGGATGAATTAGGAGGGTGCCGTTTGTAAATCGAGCGGCGAGGGTGGCGCGACAAATATGCCGTTATCGGTTCGTAAATCACGGTTATCGCGGATCGACACGTCGCAACGACATTGGATCTGATTTTGGAATTCGCCGGAGAGAGTCGGAGCGCGGGAAATATTCAGGCGCGAGAAATATTCAGGAGCTCGTAAACGAAAGGGTGACGAGAACGGTCGTAAAGAGAACTCGCGGGCCGTGGAAAGAAGAGGCGAGCGCAACGGTGCAGAGGTTTACAGGTTTGCAGGTTTGCGGGCGGCGAAAGAAGGTCCCGGATCGGCGGATCGTAAAATTGATTATTTTTAAAGCGGTCTGGAGGACCTCCGGTCTCGGGGGGCGGGAAGCCCCGTTGTTTCGTGCAACAGGAACGAGCCGACGTAGACGGCGCGGCGGCGAGGGCGAGGACGAGGGCGCAGGCGGCGTCGACGACACGCTCCGAGGAGCACGCAACGCACTCTCGTATATTCACCCTCTTGTCCGCTCTCTTCACCCTTTAAAGAGGGTCGCGAAACGCAAGGAGGGTGGTGCGTGGCCATGAACAGAGAGAGAGAGAAAGAGAGAGAGAAACAGATAAAGAGAGACAGAGGTGGGTGTATCGATTTTATCATTCGCGTACGCGGATTCAACCGCACGAAAGCCGAACAGGGAGGTTCACCGGGAGCGGTCAGCGATAATCATCGCTCGGACGCCACACAGTGCACCCAACCAGCCACAAAAATCAAAGGAGTCACATATTCGTATTGACTGAAAACTATTATGTTGAAATCTCTAAATAAAAATCCTTATACTATATAATAGCAGACCGCTGAATAACTCCACTACTTGCAACTTTGCGTTCAAATAACCGTAGTTCACGTTCAGGTAAGTAGATGTCGACGTCGATGTCGATTCCGCGTGAAAAGGAATCTCAGACTCGAAACGAGTCTTCTCTCGTCGTTCACCTCCACCTCGGCAGCTGCATAATTGAAGAACCGTGGCCGCGATATGCCGGCGAATCTCTCGACGGTACCGTAACTACGGTAAACTACTCGGCCCCCCGATAAATATTGAAACATCCACTCGTCCTGGCCCGCCCTTAGGGCCGAGGGCGTTGCCTCGGCGGCTGACAGGGCTCGATTGGCCTCCCGTTAAAGGCTAGACCACCTCTTAACCCAATTGCCGCGGAATATGTTACCCCAAGTCCCGACTTAGTCGTTGCAAATCGGGAAGCGATACTTCCGTCCGCCATCTTGTCGCGAACCCGTACCAAAGGTTCACCATTAGGACAAGATAATTTCTGACGCAAATTTTATCGAAGAAAATTTTCCAAAGATTCTCCGAACGTTGGATTCTTAGGTATTCGAAAATGGTATCGGAGATTTAAGTACTCGCCATTTTGTCGTCGATGGATCGTTTCGAACGAAAAAATTCCGAGAGTCCCGTGGAAGTATAATGCTTAGAACGCGGTAATTTCGATTGCGAAAATTCTGCCAATTTCCGGTAGAAACATTTGTAACCGATTAAGGAACGTAGCATGCAATTAATTGTCGTCGGCTAGAAGGTGGACGAGGAGAGCGACGGGTCCTCCGGGAATTGGAATTCGGCGGGAATGGAATCGCTTCGCCGAAACCACGGAATAATAAATGCTCGGTCTGTTTCGGGGCACGTAAGAATTCCATTTGCCGACGAAGGATTCACGAGCGTCGAGAGCGGTTCACGGAAATCCCTCTCTTTTTCTGCCCCGCTCCGTCGTTCCGGAATGCGAACACGTTTGGAATATTTCGCGTATCGGCGAGAGGATTTCCGGTTACAAATTGTGCTCGGCGATCCGCGTGCTGCCCCCGGAATCGCGCTACTCGGGACGGCGAGGGGTGCGCGGGGGTCCCGGGAACGCGCGAATCGAAAGGTGTATCGGAAACCATGGCGAATGCTATCGAGTACGAAGAATAATGGCTGCCGATGCACTCGCTCAAACAGATTTCGCGACGCGAAAGCAAATCTGTTCTCGGTGACGTCGACTGGCAAATATGACGAAGGAATCGTCCAAATTACGAAGTGCTATTTTTGCAGAAGCACTGAATATCGAGAAATGCATGATTCATATATTTTCCAAGTCATAAAATATCTTGTCAAAGTGAAATAATCAACAAGAGATAAGTGAAACGAGTTGAACAAAAGTTAAGACTCCGGTAAACAGGTTGACACTTCCGCAGTGCAAAAATTCTAATGCTACTCATTTCCTTCGAATAAATTACATTTAAAATGGTAGTTAATAAAGTCGAAGGTTTCCATTGGTATTTGGCTCGCGCTGTTAAAAACGCTGCTTTTCTGAGTTGAAAGGAGCAAATGAATTCCTGTCGGACGGAAACGCGGTGGAAATTAGAGTCGGACTTGGTCGACGGAGTGTGGAAAAAGGGGGCAACGGACACCGACGGGGTGAGAGATAATGGACGGAAAAACTCGTTATCGAGCGTCTTGTCGACGCGGCGTGGCGCGGCACGACGTCCCGCCGGTTAGGCTGCACGCCGGACAGGAAATTCCACCTGGGAAATCACGCGATGCGTCGGCCGCAGCTTCGCCCGATGATCCTCAATTAACAGCCGGAGCCTTTTGCAACGAGACTAAACGGCGCCGCCTTCGCGGCGTCACGCGACGACTCGAATCACCGTGTTTCCTCTTTGCTGCACGAGCTTTCAACCTCGAGCTTGCAGTTTCACTTTTCGCGCGAGTTTCGTTTGGAAATTTCGTTCGGTCCGAGCCTTCGTTTAGAATCGGTGGGACGAGGCTTTCGAAGGGACGCGTGAGTTTCCGATTGAAAAGAGCTCGACACAATTCGAACGGTCCCGCGCCCGTATTTCTGTCGATTTTATTGCGATCCCTGCTACCCTTCCTCCTCCTCCTCCTCCACCTCCCGCGCGCTTACACGACTTCCGCTTTTCCCGGATCAACCGGAACGCCACTATCAATAAAACGGTAGCCAACGGCCGGGCTTGCTTTTATCGTTCACGAATCCCTCGCCCCACGCAGACGTCTCGAGCCTCGGGAAAAGCCGACTGCGGACCTTCCTTGATCCGCTTTTCGCATTCCCCGAGATTCCCGGCGCGTCCGCGGTGTCTCCCCCGCAAGACCGAACCTCGTTCGACAGCCGTTTCCCATGAAATTTAACTGTCAATTTCTGCTGCCAACAACTATCTGCCGTCTGTTCGATACAACCCAGGGGAAGGTTACTTCGAGCAGCCGGAGTTCGATTAAGAAAATCAGGTAGATACGATATGGAGGAAGAAACTGGTACTTGGAATTTATGGGATAGAAGTGGGAAATAGCTACTTCCACAGGACCTCTGCAAAGTCGGCAATAACTTCGTGCTCGACGGATATTTTTGAACAGAAAAATTACCACGTGTTCTCCAAAGATCGCGGTTGCAAACGCGAGCTTGTTTTTTCAATAAAACCTTATAGTTCCCGAGAAAAAAATTCCCAAAGATCGCCATCTTGGAACCTGCTGTCTCAGCATGATCGTTCGAGTCGCGCGATCTTTTTCCAAAGAGGATACTCTGAGACCGAGCGATTCGGTTTCATAGGGAATCGGAATCGACGAGAAGGAGTTCTTGATCTTGTTCGCGAGTCGCGCGAGTCTTTCGCGCGGTGGCAGGCCTGGTGAATGCGAAAAGCCCTGGTAGCCCCGTCGGTCGGCATGGCAACAGCTCCGCGCGTCCCGGCGTCGGGACGCTCGATACTAGACGACGACGACGACGACGCCCAAATCCAAATGGGGCGGGGAGAGAGCAAAGAGGAAAGAGAGAGACGAGAGAGGGGAAGGAGAGAGAGAGAGAATCCGCGTCGGACACCGCGCGCGGAAACTCGAGGTTCGCACACGCTCGGATCGGATCACGATCGCGATCGATCGATCGATCGCGCCCCGATTTATCTGATAGACCGATACATCCTGGCCGGGTCGAGGTGGAAGCCCTTCGATCTCCTCTCGAGAGTCGTTCGAAAGACGACGAGCTCTGTTCGAGGACGCCTCTGTTCGAGGGTTCGATTGGTTCTCGACCGGCCGTTCGGATGTTTCCGAGCGGATATCGTAATATCTCGCGCCTAGAAATATTTCACAGAGTACCTAGAAGTGTCTCGAAGCGCTTACGAGTGTCTTGAGATGTCTCGAGATACTGGCGAGTAGCACGAGAAACGAGATACTTCGGCGTCACCTTGCGACCACGGAGATCCCGGTAATTACAGATCATCTGAAGAATCTGCGAACACCTGGCAGCATCTCGAAGTACCTAAACTGGTCTACAGATGCTTGCAGATGCGTGCGAATAGTTGCAGGTATTTGAAAGTGCCAGGAAAGAACACTAAAGAGTACCACAGCGAGTTGCCACAAATGGTCCAGAGTTTAAGTATCTCGCAGCATGCGCGGCAGTGAGATGGAATTGTCCCCGGTATAAAAAAAGCGCCGAGATATCGCGGTTCACTGATAATACCGCACGCGGAATTTCGATAAACGCGTGACAGTCGAGTGTCGCGATTTATATTTAGCCCGGTCATTTTTATCTGCGATTCGTGTTTTTAATACGCTTATCCGAAGTGTGTCAGCCCCGATACCGGAATTTATAAATACAGAAAAGGGACAATGAAGACGCGACGAAGGAGACGACGAAGACGGAGAAGGAGAAAGACGACGACGGCGAAGACGAAAACGACGTGTACTCGCCGGTCGTATTTTTAATACAATGGCATCCCGATGACGTCAAGTGATAAATAGGTGGAGAGATCCTCGGCCCCGAGGTCTTTCAACCGGCACACTTTGTTTCGCCCGGTGTGCGCTGCATCGAGAGCTCGGTCGAACACCGAAGGAAACACCTCGAGAGCTCGAGAGGCGACGCTCGCGCGGCAATTTCCAGGCTTTTCCCACGGAAAAGTCCGAAGGGACAGCGACCTCCAGGGCCCGAGGGTCCAGAAGTCGGCGAACCGATCGCGACGGGATCGATGACAGAGGCTGCTCCGAGTAATCCGTTTTAATCCGGACAGCCTCCCGAACACGTCCGAGAGAGGCGAGCGCTCAACAGTTCTGGCCGCCGGCCAACAGCAGTTTCGCTCGGCGGTTGATTAGCTTGTAATTGCGTATTGTTTTCCCCGGGAAACGGAGCAAGACGGCCGCCGTGAAAGAAGAACGGCCACGAGGGCCTCTTCCAGCGCGAAAACAGACGTCGATCCAATTTATGCGTCAAATAGACCATTCCCAACCGAACGAAATAGCCTCGGCGCCGGGTTGACACAGGCTGACGGTAAACAAGATAAAGGGTTCGCCCGAGGCCGTTTTCTCCGTCTTCGTTTCTGTCTCCAGACAACGGAAACGTCTCCCGAGCGCACGTGACCCGATATTTCATCGAGCGGGAACGCTCGTCGATAATCGCGAGGCGAGCGAACCCGATATTGGAACAGATTGCCCTCCGGGGCGTTTACAAGAGTCGTGGAACCACACCTACTCGGAACTAAAGTTAAAGACGTCTCCTTGGAGCTAAGATTCCTTCGTAACACCTATAAGAGCCACGTGACCACGCCTAGTCGGGACTATAATCGAAAAACTGCTCCCAGGAGCTACGACTGCCCGCCAAGGCGTTTACGAGATCTGCGAAGCCACGCCTACTCGGGACTACAATACACTCCGAAAACCGACGCTTGAGGGAGATTTAGCTTAAGCAGCTCGCGATTCGAGGATGAAAGGGAGACATCGAGAGGATCGAGATCGCGCTAGTTGCGGGAAAACCGCTTCGGCGTCCTTTATCCGGCCGCGAGTCTCTCGAGGCGGCGGCTCTAACTGAATTTAAATCGAAGACGACAGACGCCGCGGCGGGCTCTCCTCGAAGGCTTTTCAGGCGATTGTTAAGAGGCTCTCCGGCTCGTTAACTTTCCATCTTCCGCGACTCGTTAGGAGAGAGACTCTCGAGACTCGCGGCCCGACACGTGCACGCTCACGCACGCCTCTATCGATTATTTTCCCGCGTTTCCGACTCGTTTCCCAGACGCCGCGGACTGGAATCCCGTCAAAAAGCTGCGGGGCCACGGGTTGCTCCCGTTCCCACGGTTTCTGTCTCCTTCTGTTTCCCGAGGACGAAGAGCTGGCGAGCGAGCAAGTAATCCAGCTAAGAAGATTACAAGAGTATCGTCTTCTTGTTTCAATTTCCTCAAAAATGCCCCCAAAGACCAGCGAAGAATGCCCCCAGTCACAGCTCCGGAGCCGCGAAGCCACGCCTATCGAGCGCGGTCACGCCTTCCACACGAAACCAGACGAAAACGAGCATAGTCCTGTGCTGAGGCGGCCGTCGACTTTTTCGTCCGACGACCGAGAGCCAGAAAATATCGATCCGAGCGACGTCAAGAGTCTTTATTCGACGGTCGTCGAACCTCGAGCATCGAGCGACGCGCGCAACGATCCTCGTGCTTTTTATTCGCGTCCCACCTGTCGCGTTCTCCGCTCCTGGCGAGGACGGACACTTGTCTGCTGGGAAACGAGGAGCATTCTCTTTCTCTATCTCGACGTTCGAGCCAATAGAGAACCTAGACGAAAGGCGGACAAAGAGAAAAGGGGCGAAGAGTGGTACGGTCCGAGCGGCAGCTTTCATCGCGGACCGAATATCAAAGTGGCTTTCCCGAGGACTTCTGCAGCAACACGGAAATTCGATTTTCATCTGTCCCAGACACCTGCCGAATACCCTAATCTGGCTCGACTGAACCCCGCTCCAGCTTCTATTCCGTTTCACAGGAAATAATTGAATAGATTTCCTAATCCAAGCATACATACATAGCGATCAAGACGACGAAATGTCTATCGATATTCGGTCTTGTCATTGCTATGGAACAAGGTAGATTTTAGCGTCAAAGGTTAGTGAGAAGGAGTTTCCCTCGCGACTGCTCTGGTCGATGCTTGTTTCGAATTGATCGAAGGTTCTGGGGGAACGAGCACGCAATCGCTCAGAAAGATAGAGTCGCGGGATGAATTTCATCGGGGCCATTAGGAATGAAATCGAAGCCAGTAGAAACTACCGAGGCGCCTTCCGCGACGAATCAAACCGGTTTGCCAACCGGCTGGTCGTCCGGCCCGATCTCTTGCCACTGTTGCGACGTATTCTGCACATGCACGGGTACCGTTGCATGTGCAACCGCCGACTGCGACATATTTTAAGAGCGCCGAGAGAACCCGCCGTATCTCGTCACGTGTCACATAAATTTGTAGCATCCCGGCGCGCCTCGAACAAATCGTCCGCCCGCCCCGTTTTCTTCCGCCGATCCCCGCCCCGGACCTGTTCGGACTATTTACTAGCATATCCCGGACAATCGGTGCTTTCCCCCGTCCGTTATCGCTCGCACGAGTTTCGTATGTCCCACTGTCCTAAAGCGGTTCGAGACTTCGACTTCGTCCGAACAATCCAGTGCAAAGACTGTTGGCGAGATCCTGTCGTCTGCTATTTTCCTTGCAATTTATAAGCCTTGCTTAGACCGCGGATATTTAGGGAAAATAAAAATCGTCCAAGTAATCTTTGTCAGAAACGCATCGAGTTCACGGGGTCTAGCGGTAGCAGAGAATTTTCCTGTTGCTCGAAAAGTTCGACAGGGTAACGGACGAGCACCGTGCCAAAAAGAAAGGAGACCACGCGGCTCGTGGCCGTGTATCAGAACAAAGGAACTAGTGAAAGTCTTTCTCACTCGTTGACTTCGACGCTCTCGCCGGCAGCGCCCTTAACACTCGACCCCCGCGGCCGCATTTGTTTCTCCTTTAGCAAGGGGTCGTGTCACGCGACAGCAACCTTTCGGCTTCGATCTGCACGGCCACCGCCCGGCCACCCTCGTTAATTAATAACAGCCTGCTGGGAGACGCTTGCTTCGCGAGAAACAGGGCACCGGCGTGACTTCTTCGAGATTACCATTCTCGAGATCAGCGAGATCTTCGACTTCGATCGAATTTCGTCTCCTCGAGTGTTCTCGAAGGAACAAGATGGAATCGCTAGAATTAGTCTGCGATCTCTGAAGCGCGAAACGAAGCGAGTCTCGCGGAGCACAAGGGGACAAAGGACTCGCGACCACACCCCATCCACTGGCTACTCGCGCGAGGGTGGATGCTTGGAAACAATGTGACGTTCGCGTAGGTGCGAAACCGGGAATACGAGAAGAGAGACACTCTCTCACTCTCTCGAGTTGCGATCCTTCTCTCGATTGTCCTCCGCGTCTCGTTCCGCGACAAAGACTCTTCTGCCTCGTCGATAGGGGAATCTCTCTCGATTCCACGCTAACGGGGTGAATTCGCGCAAAAAAGTAACCCTTGGTACGCGCGGTTACGGCTCTCGAGGAGACTAAGCGAGCCGAGATTCGCTTTAAGTAGAAACGGTCTGCCGCGGACAGACACAGGATTCTGATTCTGATCATAAATATAATCATTTTGTAGATTTATGATGAACGACCATGGCGACCATCGTAAGCGACTGTGACTCTAATGGAACGAAGCACGCGTGAAAAAGTTTCGCGATCGACTGCTAGCACCTTAAACGAAATTCTTGTCGCGAAATAGCGATATGGTCGGGGCATGTTCGATGCGAATAACGCGGTGCGTTATAGGTAAGCGTATCCGGGAAGTTTGGGCCATTGAACCTGGTTCGCCAGTCGGCACAATGAGCGCGGGCAGAAGAGGCGAGTGCGGCCGGTATATCGAGTGCTGCCGATTTCTCGGCCAGATACGTCTCATTTCCCGTAGGAAATCGAGTCGATGCTCGCGACCGGTGGGAACGCCAATGCGGCCTTCTAATTGCCCTCTTCCTCTTTCATTATCGAGCCCACCAAAATCATCCGAAGACACCCGTCGCGATCTTCTACTTTCGATCTCGAACACATTCCGATCGAGCATTCACAAGAACCACAACAGCTATCATCCACTATCAATAATCGTTGGATGAAGAATTATGTATTGCTAGGCGATTCGTGATCGATATAGAGATCATTTCTAACTGACATATTATCAATAATAATAATAGTAATGACATAAATTTTAGTAGATCCTGAAATAAATTCCCGTCCGGGTCAGACCTAATTTTCAGACGAATTTTGGCGGCGGTCCGACTAGGCCCGATTCAACGACACCGAGACGTATCTTGAACGCGACGCGACTCCAAGATGAATCGCTCGATCTGGCCCGATCCGACCAGAGGTTTTCGGGATCCCTCCGAGTCCGGTGGTAACGGAACCCGAAGCCGAGAGAGGGAGAAAGGCTGGGGCTAACGAGGCGGGGAGCAATAAGTCATTCCTCCTGGCGTCCTGCCGGTGTCATAACACCTTGGCATAACAGAATCGCATCGCGGTGTTACGATGCTCGTGCAGGCTGCTCTCGCCTCGCGCGCCTCCATGCTCTCGAGAGCTGGCTCTTTAATGACTCGGAATGCCGGCTGCTCGAAGGGAGAGTGAAAGTCGCGAATCGAGCAGCCTCGAGGACGCGTTATGATAGCGATAGCGAACGCGTTTGCCGCGTGCCGCCTTGCCGGCCGGGAAAATTTCAAGAGACGACCTCTCGTCTCGCAAACCACCTCTAGCTTGTAGAACAGGGGGGGAAAAAGAACCGACGAGACGACGAGACGACGCGTCGCAGCCCCGAAGCGACCACGGAGGGAGAAAGAGGGTGGTCGAAGGGGATAATTCAGTGACTCGGAGCCGGTTTTCCATGGCAGCCTATCACGAAACTCGCGAGCTACGAGGAACCAGAAGGATGAGTCACTGCCAGCCTGGCTCTGCTAGCTTGTTCGGCCTTCCCACTCTTCGAGAAGAGGCCGAGACGAGGCGAGGCGAGGCTGCGAGCTCGCTCAAAACGAAAGGGAGTCTGCGGCTGGCAGAACGCGACGGACAGAGACGAGGAAGAAGATGAACAAGGTGGTAAAGAAACGAGGAGGATTAGTGGAGCCTGCAGATCGCCTACACGCGGCTAGGCTCCGAAGAGTCTCGGAGGAACGGCCGAGGTTATGCTACTTATTCTGCGATCGCGACGTTGCCGAAACTACCACCTCGTTCCCTGATCTCTCTAAAGAGTACACTACACTCGAATGGAGATGATGGTTAGATGATTTCTAGCTCTTCGGATGTGGCTTGCCTCTCTGGTGACACAACTCTTCGTCCGTTCAAATTAATTTATCTATTTATACGAATAAACACCAAATTAGGCTGACAGAGAATCATTGAAGACATGCAAGAAACGAGAATAGTTCCCTTTTGTCAAGGAAATGATTAAGAACGAACAAGTGAAATAAATCATGGTTAACACGCGTTTAAATCGATTAGAGATCTCGCAGATCCACGCGCGATCGCAGAAAAAGCACGATTACTCGAGACGATCCAATTGACTTTTGTCGCGTTCGAATCCGTTCCGGTGTTCGCTTATCATTTTTCTCGAATAAATCTCTGATAATCAGCGGAGGCCGCGGAGAATTTATTGGACGTCTCGAGGCCAATTAAACACCGGCGCGCGGCTCTCGATCCGTGACGGTTATCGCGCGGCCAGTTCTCGATTATATACCGCTATAGGCCGATTGCTTCGGACCGAGCCGAGCACAAATCACCGGCTGCCTTCCTTGTCCTCTCCGACTTCCATTATTCCTCGGTGCCAGCCTGTTCCGCTCTCAACGCCGTTCTCTTCAGAGAGAGGCACTACTATGATCTACGATCAACATCTTTCGAAAGATCGCGCTTCCTCCGACAGCATGCCCATGTTCGCGAACTGCGAGTCGAGATTTTAATAACTTCGGTAGGTAGTTTACAAAATTCAGAGGAGATTTCGAAACAGGCTCTTTTTATCGGTGTACCGAGTGTTGGAATAGTTGCGTAGGTAGAGCAAAGAAAAATTCCAGGAGCGAAGAGTCCATAGTACAAGGGTGAATCGACCGCGAGAAGTTTTATGGTTTCCTCGCGGGTCACGCGATGAATCAACCAGACGCGGAGCTGGGTGCAACAGTTGGATCATTTCTGCGTGTTCAAAACGCGACAGGCGATTCAATTGTCCACGCGCGATCCGCGTGCTCTCCTCGAGATAATCCAGGCGCGTTTTCTTGACCCTGACTTGGCCGATTAGCGGCGAACAACGGCCGAGCGACGACTGCAAAACGACCGAGAGGATCGGGAGGATAGAGATCTAGATCGTCTCCGCAGCGCCAGGGGAATCCGCCGCAAAAGAAGGCAGGCGACGGGCAATTAACGGGATATGTGTTCGGTTTTCTCGAGGTACGAGAAGTACGACACGCGTCCGCGGTCACCCCGATAAGGTAAGAGGGTACTCCTGACTCACCTCTGCGAGAGTTTCCTCCTTGGTGACGTCTCCATTCTTGGGCGCTTCGTCGCGAGCCGGCTTATTCTTGTCCTTCTTGCTGAAGCTGATCGACCTGAAGGACCACTTTTTCTTCATCTATGAACGAGGAAACGGCATCGATAATGATCGGTAAGAAACTCTCTCGTTACGAGCGACTACTCGCGTCAGGTCTTATTCTTCTAGGATTTTCGCGAGGATAGAGGTCTGTCTACGAGACAATGGGGCACGGTTTAATCCTTTGCACTCGGATGTCACGGATAAGGCAACGCTATGTTCGCGGCTGGAAGGAAAAACGCCACGAGCATGCAGGATTTGCGTATTCATCGACAAAGGACATCCTAAAAAGGAATTCTATGGACTGTGAAAATAATTATATTGCGAATATATATTATATCCTGTAATCTAAAGAGTATCTTTCCCCGTATAATTAATAAATAATAATAATAATGGATAATAGCAAATTCGCAAATTGTACTAAATTCGTCGGATAAGTCTTCCGAGTGCAAAGGGTTAAGTCTGCGTTAACTCACGTGCGGTCTAAATCGATCGGTCTCCGCTGACTTTTCCGTCGTCGAACCGTACGAGAATCGTTCTCGTTAGAAACGTTCATGCGTTCAAGACGGAACACTGGTGTTCCTTCCCTTACCTTGTCCTTCTTTTTGGGCTCCTTGCTGTCTGGAGAGGTCGCAGCGTTTGGACTGGCGGGGGTGGTAGCATCTGTGGGTGTCGTGGCCTCCGCCGATTCCGCGGGCGACTCTCCAGCAGACTCTTGCTTGGTCTCCTCGGCTTTTACATCTTCTTGCTGAAACAGACAACACCGTTCCATCAGAAAATTCCATCAAAATATTCTTCCATCCAATGCAAGAGCTGACAATTATTATTAATGCAGGAAATAGAAAAATGCAAGAAAATATTGAGAGATCATTTATAAATTAGCACTTTGCGACGATGGTCCTTTAAATTTCAAGGGCCTTGGGAATTCACGACATCCTTGGGATTCCCAAAGACCTTGAGAACGGTGGTTACTTTTATCGCGGCTCCCATGAAACGATACCTGTTTTACGATCTCGGGGACAGTAATCGCTACCCTCTGCAGCCCCTGTGAGACCGTCGAATTGTCATATCGTTTTACAATCTCTCACTACCCTTAGGATTACGGTAACCTTTATTACTTAAGCCCGTATCAATTATATAATCATCTGTCCAGCATATTACCGTACCGTATTAAATAAATATTATTATTATTATTCATAGATTTAGTAGGTCGTTCTGCACTGTCGTCGTATTTTTGGATGGTCAACAAGTTGAAAAATTCGACGTAGACACTTCGTCAAACTGCGAAGCGCAATTGGGATTCCAGTCCGCGACGTGTTTTCCTCGACTCGTTGACCGTCTATTTCGCGTCGCTTCGCTTCGCGTCGTGTCGTAAACCGCGGATCGACGGTTGGGAAACTTCTTCTCCGAACGAGGCGTTTGTTTCTTTTTATTGTTCTTTTATTGTGCGAGGCTACACTCCGGCCGGCTTCTCTCGGCTCGCACGAAGCACCTCTGTTATTCAGCGAAATGAGCGTCCGCGAGCGGACGCGAAGCGCGACCGTCGTGGAAACGTCGTTTTTAACCGGACAACCAAGATAAAGAAAAAGAAACAGAGAGACCAGCTCGACAATTTTCCGGCTGAAAACGCTCGCGGCTCTGCTTCTCGGCGGAGGAAAGGACCGTCTCGTTTCGCACGGCTCGAGAAAATCGCAAATTCGACAGGAAAAAGCCGGCGAGAACCGCTCGATGACGATAACGCCGAGACGGGGCATTAAGCGAACGGGACAACACCGATGACGACCACGTACGAGGAGAAACCGCGAGGCTCTCGGATTACAGAGGACGAACAGTGGTTCTCCGAGCGATTGTTAAACGTCGTTCGAGTCGCCGCGAAACGCCTGACCCCTCCTGTGTAAAAAAGAAGCGTCGTCATCGACTATCTGCGCCGAAACTGCTGCTAATCTTCTCCTATTGCGCCGCATCCTTGCTAGACTACGAATTTTTGCAGAAGAATTAGTGCATGTCTTATACAAAATTAGTCACACTACAACGCTACATTTACGTCGAACTAAATGCAACTGTTTTATATTAGTTCCCAATGGGTAACAATGAGACATTTATTCCGATTTCACTCCGCGTGTTTACCGGGAAATATGGAAATTTCGTGGTCTCTGACGTTCGCACTTCGTTCTCGATTGCCTGTTCAATACGCACTGAGCTTTCCGGTCGACGGGCTTAAGCGGGTCGGAACACGTTCGGGGTTTCTTTTACCCAGAGTTTGAGTCCTGTCTTCACCGTTCGACACTTGACGTCATCTGTTCACTTATATTAGCGCAACGACCCACAGACGCAAAAGAAATGCAGTTACTATGCAAGAAATGGTACGATATGATAATAGTAATAATAATAGTAACAATGTAATAACCGGTATTGAGAGGGTTAATCTGATGGATCACTCGGGTACTCGCTATTATTTCGTATTGTATAATTATATTTGTATAATTATATTGTATAATTATATTGCAATAGATGTCCTCCTATATCGTCTACTAATGGGCGTTTCGCTCGCATAACGACTACATAAAGTGAAACGAAATAACAAGTGATACAGAACAGTAATTAAGCCATGGCACTAATAAAGTGACCTCTCGGCAGCTGCAGGCCCCGTAATATCAGGTGATTACCGGGCAAGTGCGGTTTCGTGCAGTTCATCGAAGAATCGCAGTCGATCGCACGAGATCCGCCAATTTCTCGGGGCGCGTAATCGATAAAGAAGCATGAACGACGAATAAACGGTTACAGCTGCGACACGGCTTTCTTTTTCGTCTGGACACGCGAGGGTGTCGAGTCGCCGAGAACGCGCATTATATTATGTAAATATCCGGTTATTTTCGTTCTGGCCGGCCAGACGAGACGTCCGCTCGTCCGTTCGTCTTGGATATCGCGGTATCGCGGCCGATACCGACCAGAAAGAGAGAGGAGAGAGCGAAAAAGAGAGACACCGAGCTAGAGCGAGAGAGAAACCGTGGCTCGACCGTGGCGAAACGAAGAGAAAAGGATTGCTCGGACTCAGGACAGCTTCGGAGAACCGAGCCGGCTGTCCAGTCGCGTTACTTGCTCTTCGCAGTTTCGAATCAATCGGTCAGAGCAGCCGGACCAGCTCCGGGTCACTCCTGACCCGTGGCAGGACAACAGTTGCAGCGCTAATTAATCTTGGCCGTCCTCCAATTCGATTTTCGCAATGATCGACGACGATTCTCAATCTGCTGAGATCCTTGTCTTTTTGGTATAAAGGATCCTTTCCCTCCGATCGTTGCAACATTTTCGTACCGATTTTTGTTAGGTTGCTCAACGCTGATCGATCGAAAAGAGAATAAAGCGACTGCAGAACGCAGAAAAAACCGGCCAACGACCACAGAGACGACAACTCGCGGAAGATCGGTTTCAACTTCGTTATACGGCATCCTCGATTAACACCCGTGATCGATAGGTCGCAGATGTTCGGCCGACCCTCCTGGCTTGAATTTCGCAATAGCGCCGCGCAATAGCGCGCGGATTTTTCTATTTTCTTGTCTCTAGGCTGCAGAACCGGCGGCATTCGGCCGCGTAAATATTCATGGGAGCTGGTTCTGCTCGCTGCGCGCCAAACAAATAAAACAGTCCCCACGATGATACAGCGCCGATCGACAATGATTTATCTCGGGTTTGATATGCGCCGGCAGACCCCGCTGCAAAAATCTCCGTTCGCCTATCGGACGATATCGGAATACCAAGAAATTCACGGCTCGAGGACAAGTTGCCGAAGGACGAGCTTCTTCGCTCCTCGGTCGCAGGTGCAGCTGCGATTCCGCCACGAATTCTTCGGGCTTGAATCAGCCGGACAGCTGCAACCGTGCTCGAATTCTGACCCGTGCGCAGCTGATTTGATGAGCCAGTATGATTTTCCATTCTGTTCGGTTGGCTCTGTCTGCGAGGCCCTTAAATTGGGTCTGCCTTCGAGCCTCTTAAATTCGGCCTGCTAAAACTTTGGAACATCGTGTACAACGGTGTCTACAAACAACGTCTGAGAAGGAAGCTGTCGTTCGGACATTCGCTGAAATTTTGCCATCAGAAAATTCCTACAAGACACGATAGATGCACTTTCGAAGGAGGTATTCGTTTAAGAAAAGGACTAACAGATCTTTCAAAAAAAAAATTCCAAAGGAGACATATATAATTCGAAGTTCTGATCTCGAAGCGTTGGCATCCCGAGAAAGACTGCGTGCTTTCGATGGATTCTCGAGCGAGGCGAGGAGGACGAGACAAAACCGTCGAAACGGACCCGAGAGTGCCGAGACAAGGACGCGGTTTCGTGCGGATAATCGCGGCGGAGCGTTCCGTGATCGATTCCGTTCCCGCGAGCGGATAGCCTTCGTTTCCTCCGCGTCCGAGACCGGCCAGCCTTTCGAGAACCGTGCCATTAACAGCATTCTGCTCGCTTTCGTTTCGTTGAGAGATAGAGGAAGAGAGCGAGAGAGCGGGAGAGAGAGAGGCGCTCGAAGCAGAATCGATTTCGGGCCGGAAAGAGGCTCTTCAGCTCGGGAAAGCCTCGAGGATGGAATTCGGGCGGCAGCCAGCTTTAATTAGCGGAGGCAAACAGACGACTCGTGCCTCGTATTAATTAATAAACCGACTCGATCGCGTCCCTCCCATTCGTCGCGCGCGCGATGATTCACGCAGAAACAACTCGTCTTTTCTTTATCCGTCTCTCTCCCTCCCTCCCACCGTCGCTTCTCCTCGATAAAAAGAGAGACAGCGCGAGGAGAGAGAGCGAGAGAGAGAGGAACGCTTACGCCGCGGAGACGTGTTTAACACTTTGACCAGCGACGTAGGTCGTTCGCCTGCAGGATCCTTTGTCTACGCTTGGAAGCCGTTTTTATTGCGATCTAAAGACCGACGATCTCCTACGACGCGCAATAATGCTTGCAAAGAGAACGCTCGATTGTCCCACGTGATCAGGATTTTATTGTGCCGACGGAGCAGCTGGTTAATGGATTATAAATTTACCGAACTCGAAATTGTTTTAATAATGAATTTCATCGGTAAAAAGTGCACGTGTTAATAAACTAAAATAATACTTGTTGTTTCCTACAACGGAGAAAATACAACTTAAGCTACCATCGTTTTACCCCACTCATTTATTTAATTAATGTTCCCCGTTATTACCGCGAACTCTTTTTCTTCCGCAGAGATACGTTTTATCGTCGAAGCGTTCGTTCACTCGCGACTGTTGACAATAAACTTGCGACAGCAAAGTCCACGTGGCAGAAGGCTGCAGAGACATCTCACCGGAAACGCGAAAACTCCGCGCAGAAGATCGCTTTTCGATTGTCGCTTAGTTTCGCGACGAATGATCACTACACGTCGTCTGACTGTTTCTAGAAACTAAAAAGATCTTTTTACAGCATAGAGTAAGGATCCCAGGTATCTCTGTCCGGCGATTAGGCGAGCTCGAACAGAGCTGTCCATCGACAGGTTCCCTCGGAATTCAGGTCACTCGGCTAGATGCACCTTCGCGATGGCCCGATTATTCGCGGGACTACGCTCGTAAAAAGAAAAAGCCCGCGGAAAAGCCGTGGAGAAAGAAAACGGACGACGTTTACGACTTCGGCATAGCGTTTTAATTGAAGCAGGCCCGGCCGCACGCGATGGACTCGCGCGCGCGCGCGTGCATCGGCGTCGTTAAATCGCACGGTCAAGGCTGCCAAGGTGAGGTCCTGCTCTCTTCACCTGCACCTGGCCACAGCTAAATTCTTGATTACCCCACGAGTACTCGAGAACATATCTGCAATTTTTCTACGCCGAGAAATCACCCCTCTTCAAAGAATTTTCTTAACTGTACACCGTGAAAAACGATTGTGTTCTCGAGGCTACGAAATATCATCCCTTAGAAAACAACCCTTTGAAAATTGATTTTTCTTTTAATTAGAAGAAGTGATAAATTAATATTAGTATTGCTAAAGTACCGAAAAATCGTCTTTCGCATAAAGAATTTTGAAAAGAGGCTTTGAAAAATCGTCCTTCGAAGTACAGACTCGAAATAAGGCTTTGAAAAATCGTCCTTTGAAACGCAATATCGAAAGAAGGCTTTGAAAGATCTTTCTGGGAAGGACAATGTCGAAGTCAGGCGCTGAAAAATCGATTCTCCTTTCGTCGATGAATAGTAGACAGCACGCATTCCTGATGATATTGGCGAAGCATCGAGGGCAGGTGTTCGGTCGAGGAGCGAGAAGACTCGCAAGTGGCCTGTGCGCGCACCTGCCGCCTCGAGATTTTGCAAGATCCCAGACGCGAGATATCTCTCTTTCTCTCTTCGATCTCTGGACCCAGACAAATGAAATCGTTCGTCTGGGACAGTTAGGTATGAGGAAAGCGCAAGAACAGACGCGATTACAGTTAGCCGCCGCGGTAGAGTGACCGGCACGCGTTCTCTTACCTGTGCAAACTCCCGGCGAACGGTACACTCGATTTTTCCCACCGGAAAAAGACCTGCGCTGCCGAATCGTTCATGTTCTACAGCTGGAAACTCTTTCTAACTTCTTAGTTTAATGAAACTTTAGAACGAATGGGTGCAAGAGTAAATAAAATTAAATATACTATTAAATCGATTCGATTTTGAAAATGGAAATAATTTAAGGAGAATTTCTCGCCAACGGAGAAAGGAAACGTTTCTAGTTTCCAGCAGCAGTTGCAGAAACCTGCAGATCCAGCAAAAAGATCGGCGCAATGATCGTCGACTCGATCGATCTATGAAAACCATCAGCTAAAGCCTCGCGTTCGCGGTTTCGGGGAAGATCGAAATCGTGCCGGCGGCAAAGTGGTACGACTGGCGTAATGCGCGTGTAAAAATACCTTCTTTCCAGGAAACAAAGTGCACGCCGCCTTTGCCGCTCTAGAAACGCTAGTGGCGATCGATAGTCCGCAGGCGATAAGCGGCGTAGATCTTGCGGGCGAGTTCAAGATAGCTTGTCTCGATCGAAAGGAGACCGGACCGTGGAAAAAATCTACTTTCTTTCTTCGTTTCATTTCGTTCTCCGCTTCTGTTTTTTCTCTTTCCGATCGATTCCTTGAAACGGAAATGAAAGGGAAGAGGACCTCGGCCACCTCGGGGATCCTTCTCCGTCTCTCCAGTCCACTGTTTTCTCTCCCTCGCGTGCTACCGTGTCGGCGTATCTGGTGCATGACAGCTGCCGGGGTTGCTCAATCGAGGAAATATCAAGTTTCGTCTAGCTCGCAGCATTTCCACGATAATACGCTGACACGATTACGCGACTCGTCGAGAGCGACAGTTCGAACTTTCGATCCTCGAGACACACCGGCTACCGTTCCAGACGCCACGTGAGAGAGCTCTCGGCAACTGCGATCTTGGATCGATAGAGATTTTCGGCCCGGAGATTTTAACTCTTCTCACGTTAAAGTGACGCATTTATTTTCTTTTTTTTTCAACTCAATTATTTATATTACTTCTTAGTCTAAATAGCAGAGATTTCGAACCTAGAGAGATCTCGAACCAGGAGAGACGAAGATCCAACAGAGATCTTGAATGGAGAGATTTTGAACCTAGAGAAATCTTGAACCAAGCGAGATATAGAACCAATAAAGATCTTGAACCAAAGGATCATGATCTCCGGTTCCTTTTTTCTCCTTTCTCTCTCTCGCTCTCTCTCCGTCTCTCTCTGCCTCGTTCCTCTTCACCGGGGTTCAATTTTTCTACCGGTCGACTCGAGACAGCTCGAACACGTAGCATATCTCCTAGGTCAGGCTCAGAATAGTACGCGCACGTGCACTATTGTGCAACGCTGGGAACAGGCCTCGTGCCTCTTCTGCACTCCTCACACCATTATGCCAGTTCCACAAGCCAATGGAAAAATCGATATCTTGAAACTACGTACTTGGAAAGTACTA